>JAFLJL010018699.1:10000-32500 GCA_018398815.1 Conus ventricosus | reverse complement strand
AGAGAGAGAGAGAGAGGAGAGAGAGAGAGAGAGAGAGAGAGAGAGAGATGTGAAAATAACACAAACATCCACAAATACCCAATATTTTGATTTGGGGCAAAGATAACTTGGTCTTGAAGGTTTGATAGCGTCCATCCATCCACACGTACAATGCTCGTTGTCCGCCTCTTTCAAATGACGGCTTTAAACATGATGAATGGCGACGACCGCCATTTCTTTCTTCCAGTCCACTCCGTTTCAGTCTCATCCAATCAGGAAGCATCCTCGTCATGGTAGCGGTCAACTGGCATTCCAAGCGCCCAAAGTATTTGAAAGTTTTCTCCCTTGAAGAGGATCACAGCGGAAGTGGCGCACAGGGTCAAAGATGGATTGTGGGAGATGAGAGTAGTCAATCTGAAATTGAGCGGGACTGTGACGTGCGGTGTAGGGCAGGAAGGGTGGAATCAGAGAAGTGGTAGGGATGTGAACACCATGTCTTTGTAGAGACAGGGTCTTTTCTGCCTCGTCTGAATTGGTAGGGTTGTGAACACCATGTCTTTGTAGAGACAGGTCTTTTCTGCCTCATCTGAATTGGTAGGGATGTGAACACCATGTCTTTGTAGAGACAGGGTCTTTTCTGCCTCATCTGAATTGGTAGGGATGTGAACACCATGTCTTTGTAGAGACAGGGTCTTTTCTGCCTCATCTGAATTGGTAGGGATGTGAACACCATGTCGTTGTAGAGACAGGGTCTTTTCTGCCTCATCTGAATTGGTAGGGATGTGAACACCATGTCTTTGTAGAGACAGGGTCTTTTCTGCCTCATCTGAATTGGTAGGGATGTGAACACCATGTCTTTGTAGAGACAGGGTCTTTTCTGCCTCATCTGAATTGGTAGGGATGTGAACACCATGTCTTTGTAGAGACAGGGTCTTTTCTGCCTCATCTGAATTGGTAGGGATGTAAACACCATGTCATTGTAGAGACAGGGTCTTTTCTGCCTCATCTGAATTGGTAGGGATGTGAACACCATGTCTTTGTAGAGACAGGGTCTTTTCTGCCTCATCTGAATTGGTAGAGATGTAAACACCATGTCATTGTTGAGACAAGGTCTTTTCTGCCTCATCTGAATTGGTAGGATGTGAACACCATGTCATTGTGACTCAATGTTCTTTATTCTGCCTCATCTGAATTGGTATGGATGTGAACACCAAGTACATGTAATAGACAAGGACTTTTCGGCCTCATCTGAATTGTAGGATGTAAACACCGTTGGGCGATCTTTGCGGAGTGGGTGGGGCCTGTGGGTTGGCGGGTGTCAATTGTAGAGACAGGTCTTTTTCTGACTCATCTGAATGGTAGGAATTGAACACCATGTCATTGTAGACACAAGGACTTTTCAGCCTCATCTGATTGGTAGGGATTGACCACCATGTCATGTAGAGACAAGGTCTTTTCGGCCACATCATAATTGGTAAGGGCTGTGAACACTCCTGACATTGTTAAGACAAGTCTTTTCTGCCTCATCTGAATTGGTAGGAATGTTATAACAAATGTCATAGTAGACACAAGGTCTTTGACTACCCATCCTCACCCCTACAACCATTTGTCAACAAAGAACCGAACATGTTTTAATCCTGTGCCATATAATAATGCACCAAACATGTAACAATGTAAGTGAGAACAATATCCTTTTATAATCACGGCCCATACTTCTCCCTGTTACCAAAGTTGTAGCAAACAGTAGCTCAATGAGTGCCTGACTCGGACATTGTAGGCACGTGACATTGGAGATGATTGAAGTGCGATCACCGTGATGTGATACAGAACACAAATGATAACCGATGTGCAAACTTCATGTAATGAACAAAATATGACAGAACAAACAACCTGCACAAGCCATTGACGAACATAATCCTGACTGAAATGACACCGAAATAACTGACAAACAAATGCAGACAGTGAATCCGAGCAAATTGTTGAGACATCTGACGAACAGAGTTCAGAAGATAAATAATAGCATGGCACTGACATACTGCGCACCTGACGTTGATGAACGTAAAACAAACAAAAGTGCCTACATATTCTTTGAGAAAAGATAACAAATGACGAATTTACCAGCAAGACAAAAATAAGACTGACAAAGACTCTGACAAAGATTCAGGAATAAAGCCACACCCCTAACTCAGAACGGAACAGTGAAGTACAAACGTCAACACAAACAACCCTGCAAAACCAACACAATCATCATGTAATTGACTCAGATGAGGCAAAGATAAAACGATCAGAAGACAAACACAAATGGAATGCCAAATCCGCATGAAACACAAGAGACCTGACAAAACCAAGAAGTGCCTCATGTACCAGAGTGGCAAGTAAACGCCAATCCACAAACCATGAAGGTGACCATAAAGACTCTTTATCGTCAATCCATCCACTGCCATAGGGAATTCGGTCAGGCCCATATCGCGAAAACTCAGAAATTCTTGACTTACAACAATGAATGACTGAACACATGTTTTTTGAACACGAACTCCAACTACTTCTTCTTCATCGTTCGCTCAGTACAGGAACCCCGATGCACAGACGAATGCTGCCGTCCGACGGAGGCTCTCCAAGAATCCAAAGTTACTCCCCCATCGTTGGTCCAGCAGGCCCTGTCTCTGCTCTCAGTGTTATGGTGTAGTTGGACAGTCCTGAAAAAGAGATCCCCTGTTCATTGGCAGAACCGCAGGCACACAGCAGACTCACAATGCGGAAACCTTGTGAAAAAGAATTAAGCCTGATTGGACCGTCCCACAGCTCCCATGTTCACTTGTTCTGGTCTGGAGGAGGTAGAAGGTGCTCTGTCAGATATCAACTGATTAGCTGAAGCCATCATTTCCTCTGCTTCTCCCCTTGAATGATCGCATGGCCTCTTCATAGAGAGTTCCTGTTCTCTTGAGCTGCTCTCCTCCTTCCTTCGCCAGTCGGTCTGGCCTCCTCATTGCCTTCTATGTTGCAGTGAGAGGAATCCACTGAATACGGTTTCGATCAGTGGCCTGCATGCCGTCTGGCAAGTGCAGAGACAAGGTGGGTTGAGGGTCGCTTTGATCTTGGGTTCTGACAGACCTAGCAGTACAGACAGTGCATCAGAGAAGATGACGAACTTTGGGATGTATGCCACTCTATACGCACACAGTGGTCTCTGCAGCTGTCTGCCAATGCGTCTGGCCTCATCTTTGTAAAATCGTGTAGAATAAACCAGTGGGGATGGCTTGTCGTACGTGATGTTTTATCCCATTCCAAGGTTAGGAATATTCCCCCCCCCCCCCCCTCCCCCCACCCCCCCCCTTCCCCCAATATATTTAATTATTATTTAATCTTTGGTACCTCCTCTTGCTAGCGTCCCGTGTAGGCATACTTCCACAGCTCCTTGGCTATGCCTTTTCCATAATATCTAGAGTTTAAGTGCGTTTCTCACTGGATCTGACTGTGTGCCCTATGTAGAAAGCCTTGGAAAATCTCTCTGACATCTCAGAAACAGGTCCCTTCTCCCAGCGGTACAGAGCAGTTTGTTGGGATCAGCTTGTTCCATGCTGTAAATAGTTTCGGGTCCTGCCTCTGAGTCAGCGAGCGTTATTTTGCACAAAACTGCCTGCCTACAGTCCTGCACTTGGGATGGCTCGACCATCGTTTTGTTCATGGGGTGATTCTTCAACCTCTTTAATTAGCAGCTTGGTGAGGATTATGGCTCGTCTCCTGCTTTCAAGGCATTGAAACCTGTTCAGAGGTCCCATGCCTTGGATCGGGGTTGAATATGAGAGTGCCAGGGAGATCCTGGACGCCTAGGTTCTGGACCATTGGCAACTTTTGTCTAGTTGGTCATGCTGTTGTGTCTCCCAGGCCACAGTACGGCATATTCAAATACAGGTCTGACACGTCCAAGGAACCGAGTTTCTTCTGGATTAGTGGCGCTCCCCAGTAGTTCCTGAAAATTACTTCATCAATGCCAAACGTAGCCTGGCACTTATCTGTGCACTTGTAGATCTGGTGTCTCCAATCCTCCCTGGGGTCAAATGTGACTCCTAAGTAAGTGGGTGACTTAACCTGTGGAGGACGTGGACATTCACTGGAGCGTGCACTCTGTTTCCTAATGTGAAGCCAGGCTGAAGAAGGTGTATGTGTTTTTTCTGGCAAATGATGGTTACAGCCACTTTTTTGTCCATGTCTCGATCTTCCTCAGGGACTTCCCTGATCCTTACCAGTGGCATGTTGTAATGTACTGCTCATAGCACAAATGGCAAGATCGTCCTGCGTAATGCACCAAGGGTCTTCGAACTTATTTATTAGCTATAAATTTTGTTGCTTGTAGAATATTGCGCAAGTCCAGCGAGGATGCGCCTGGTTTTTGGAGCTCCCTTTAAATTCAGTTTTAACATCTTTTAGGTCTTGCACTTTTACTCATACGAGTATCCGTGAATTTTAGTATCCCAGGCCCAAAACCTGTTAGTCTGTTGTAGTTTTCCGCTTATTTCTTCTTTTACGAAAGTGTGTTTTAACCCCTTTCAGGTAAGTTGAGTCTTTTCCTTATTTGGCTTTTCAAGATGGCATACTGGCGTGTTGTTCCTCGCTTCGTTAAAATTTTCTATTTTCCTTTCAGTTATCTACAAGTTACAGGAACAACAAAATCCCTAGCACTCAGTTTAATTTTGAAATTTTAGATGTAAGACGTAGACGGCCTTAGTACCATTTTTTGCAGGTTTTAAAAACTTTGTGCAACCTAAACCATGTAGTAGTCCCTCCTGTGTGCACCTGACTGAGTACTGTTCTCACTCTAATCACTAGGCCCCACATTTGAACCCCTGAATTCAATTAACAACAAAATAGTACAGAGATAAGGAATCGTTTGAGATAAAAAGAGTTAACATAGAGGATTAAATCAAGGCTTTTAAGCCTTATCCAGCAATAGGGTGCATTGAACTCAATCCTGGTCCGTCCACCAAAGAAAAATATCCATGCGGAGTTGTCAATTTGAGAGTCACAAGAAAACATAAAGGCGATTGCCTGTGACGACTGCAATACAGGTATCACACAAGAATTATGATAAAGAATTCAGCAGTTATAAGCATTATGCAATAGTGATATATCTTTGGACTTGTTATAACCCTGCTGGCTTATCCAAACTTAAGTTCGACTTTTTGAAGACTCTATTAAACAGCAGCTCAGAAAGCTACCGTTATAACCCTATCATACCGACCCGATCCCCAAAAGAAAACATAAATTTTGTCCTAAGTTTGCATCCACCCCTGATTCTAAAACTGATAAAATCCCCAAATCATAAAAGTGCAACTGAGACCCCAAATTATTAAGAGAAAAAGAAACTTAAATGCATAGTCGAAAGATTTTCAAACTCTTATCAAGAAAAAGGAAGAAACTTATATTTTAGTCACCTGAAAAAAACAATGTAGTTGTAAATAGAACAGAAACTGGCTAGAAACAGGAACATCCAGCAGTGAACATTCAAATGAATGAATTTTGATAATAATAAGAAAGGACAGACTTGGAAAAAGATTGGGTGACGTCTTGATTGAGCCATTATGAAGAACATAGGGCCAGTGAGTATTTATATCCAGGCAAAAATAGTGAAAGTTTATTTAGTAGGATAAAATTTTAAGAATAAGAGACCTGTCATTGTTGGATAATTATAACAGACCACCAGACACATATGAAGACATAATGATCGTCTATCTGCAGAGACAATTCTAACAATGTATTTGGTCCAGATAGAAGGCAAAATTATGGAATGGGTGGAGACTTTAACTTACCAGATATTGATAGTGGGAAGATGCCATACTTGTAATCAATACAGTAAAAATATTAATACTCAGTTTTTTGATACCCCAAAGACCCTTGGATTAGTGCAGTCAGTTTGAAGCACCAACTCGTGGAAAGCATTTCCTGGATTTTTTTTACCAATTGTCCAGGCGCATTAGGTCAATCAGGATTAATGCAGGCCTGGTTGATCCATACAAAATTCTCTTAGAGAGGCAACTTTCCACCATTCGAAGAAAACCCCTAAACAACCAATCAACTCTGGAACCAAGCATATTTACCAAAAAAGCCGCAGGATACTCATGATTTTCAGTCGTCTTATTTTTGAGGTCCATAGTGTAAAAGAGAATTCAGTGACCTTTGGAAGTGTATAAAACCTAACTTGGAAAATAAATGACCTTATGAAGTGTATAAAAAACTAACATGGAAATTTTAATATGGATGACAACAAACCAGACAAAAAAAACTTCAAGCAAGAACCACCAGTCATGGAATACTACAAAACTAAACTTTGTTGAGAAGGAAACATCGTTACTTTAAGAAATTGAAACAACATCCTACTCCAGAAAGAAAAACAGTATAGGTAAAAACATATAAGAGAAGGTGACAGAGATAATGTAGGCTGTCTCAACACCAATTATGTAATTCGATGATTTCAGAAGTATCATCAAAACAAGAAACTTATGGTCTTACATAATGAGTAAGAGAACAAGGACAACATTGGAATTCCAGACCTGAAGGAAACAACCAGAATAACCTAATACAGGACCCAGAAGGAAAGCAAACATACTAAACAAGCATTATTTGGTTTAGTTTTTACTCAAGTTAGACTAAAGGATATGATAAACTCCCGAAAAGCAAAACATCAAAGAAAACACAGCAGGATATTTAAGTTACTGACCAACATCAATGAAAACAAAGCTACTGTCCCGATGCGTTCCGGCAAGCTCTTAAAATTATGGGCCAATGATTGAGTGAGGAATACCAACTACTATACCCAAGCTTCACTGGACAAGGGAGTAAAACCTGGATGAGTGGCGAGATGCGAGCATTGTACACTTATTCAAAAAGGGTGAACAAAACAAAACAAGAACAATAGCCCTGTATCACTTACATCCATATCAGCTAACTACTTGAACACATAATCAATAGAAGCATAATGGACCATCTGACAACTATAGTGACTTCTAAATAACGCCCAGCATGGTTTAGACAGCGAAGGAGTTGTGAGACTCACATATAACAACACTCAATGATTTTAATAACTGATCGTAACACAAACACAAATAGATCAATATTAGTAGACTTTTTCTAAAGCCTTTGATAAGGTTGACCATGATGCCAGCCAGCTTAAAAAAAACATATCGGCATTGGCGGTTCTTAGCTAAAATGGTCTAGATCAATCCTCTATGTAGAACGCAGAAAGTTTGTGGAAGGGTCTTCATCCCAATGTAAACCAGTCTTGTCAGGTGTAACCACAGGGAAATGTCTGGGGTCCTTGTTTTTCTTAATTATATAAATGACAATAAGTAGAAATCTCTCTCCTTGAACTACTATAAGCCATATTTTGTCAGATTACAGTTTGTATATATAACAATCAGAAGCAAGAATGATACACGCATTCTACAAAGAAGATCTAAACCGTTACAAGAATGGTAAAGAACCATGGAAAAAGGAATTTCATCCCTAAAAAGTGCCAAGTGAAGCGTATATGTAACAAACGGCTTCACCAATTAGATCGATTAATCAATCCATAATACTATCTTAAAAGAAACAAATGCTGCAAAAAAAATAGGCGTGGATTATAGATAGTCGGTCTCAAAAGTAAAGAACATTAACACATTTAGTATGAAATAAAGCAATAACATCATAGCTATTCTTAACAGGAAAATCCAAGACTGCCCCCCAAAGGTTAAAGACGACTGCTACAAAAACACTGCTTAACCAGTACTGGAAATGGTTGCTCAGTATGGGATCCTTACCATCTAAAGGACATTGATAACCTCGAAAAGATTCAGAAGAAGAGCAGCACGTTCGTAACAGGGAACCACATCATAGAAAAGGGGAATACTAGGAAGAACATGAGGGAAATTAGAAATGACACCATAGAAAGAGAGAAGAGCTTTTATCAAACAAAACATCTTCATCAAAGCAGAGCAAAGTAATTGATATTCCAATGAACAACTAGTATTGAATAAAAGTAGCACCAGAGTGACGGTCAAAGTTATACATACCTGCTCAAATATAGACAGCCACTAACATTCTTTTTTATCCCAGTTTTGTACGGCAGTGGAACTCCACTGCCGGGTGCCATCAAGAATGGCCACAAAAAAACAAAATTGCCATATCATTTAAAAAACCAATTGATACGACAGTTTTAGAGATCTGACATATTGACGATTTTTCTATAATTACTATCCCCAGGTATTTTTCTATTACCTGGCCTGAATTTGCCATTGCTTTTAACTTCAAGAAAACTCAAGAGCGATCCCTTGTTGCCAAAATTGCTCCAGGTCCAACAGTCTGAGTCGCCTGTTATTTAATATTATTATTACTTTTAACATGCGCGCTGGTGACTCAAACTCTTTATTATGAGTGAACCAGTATTTAGAAGAAAGAAGAAAGACGATTGCTACACACATCACCCTATCATTTCATTCCTAGTTTAAATATATCAAAATCCCTGGTGTTCAGCTAACCAAGGGTTATAACACCAGAATATCGGGTGGTAATGACACTCCTAGACAAAAAGGCATTAGCAGCCTATGAAGAACAAGTGTTGGTTGAATTATGACAATTAGTAGTAATGAAACGCTAAATAATTGTTTACCACAGATATCTCCAACAATTTAGATCGAACGTAAATTCCACCCAGAATTCTCAGACATTATCAGCCACTGAAATATCCAATGTCGTGCTCTCTTAAGAACATAGTATCCTATATCATATGTAAACGTTTGGAATGTACCACCTTTTTCCTTCTGATCGATTTCAACGCCGAACTGGGAGAAAACATTTGTAAAGAGATGATGAAAGTGACGACTGCAGCGCATTGTGAAGTGGGGTGGGGGGGGGGGTGATGATGCATCAAGCGTCATTTACGCATGATCTAAATACACAGTTATAAATGAATATTTGGTCAATATTGTTTTGAATGTTTGTGCTTGTTTTTGAGTTAATCCATATTAGAATGTGGGCCGTAAAAGGCATCAAGATCTTGGCACTTTTACATATAATTCACCGACTGGATGCAGCAATGTTAACTATGCCATAATTGTCAAAACCGTTTGATAACACTGTAGTAATTTAATGGCAAGACCGACCAGAATATAGTCAAAACAAATGCACTTGAAGACATAATGAAGGACACAATTGAGCAGCCCACTAATGATAACTTATACCAGAACAATCGTACGCATTTGAAAATTAATTTGGTATTGAAGTAAGAATTGAAGAGTTTTCGAGAAAATAATGAATCATACGATTATACAAGCTCCTGCTAGTGGTAAAAATGGCTACTCTTGGAGTTCACGATGATTAAAACAAAGCGCTGACAAAAAATAATAGATGCGTGTACATTCTGCTAGTCAATAGTAAGAGCAAACTATCGTAGTTGGTAAAAGAAAAAAACAAATGAATGGTTTTGACCAAGAATGTCGGCAACCCCACGCAGCACAGTAAAGGAGCTCAACACGTCAGCGACATATAGATGAGTACGTACCACGTAAGGATATCGAGGACAACGACAATATTGAAAATGTGACAAAGAAGACATGATAAGGGCAAATACAACCAAAAACGTAGAGATTACAAAAGATTAAAAGAAAAAAACGAAACACCATCGTACAAGAAGTTTACAATCTCCAATGAAAATATTAACAACTCGTCTGGCTATTTGGAATAAAAATATAAGTCCTGCCAATGTATAAGAAACGCAGCTACAAAAAGCTATGTCTGCGAATACAGTACAATCCAATATTTGTGACGTATTACAGCCTGATGTTAATTATAACAATGTAGAAAACCT
This sequence comes from Conus ventricosus, assembly GCA_018398815.1. Lineage (NCBI taxonomy): Eukaryota > Metazoa > Mollusca > Gastropoda > Neogastropoda > Conidae > Conus > Conus ventricosus. The sequence goes on along the minus strand of JAFLJL010018699.1, from coordinate 22,680 downwards.
AACAATGAAAACTAGACCCAACAGAGTGAAAGCAATTAATCACTTCAACACAGAGACACTTGAATGCGAAATCACCGAATCTGAGGTGTACGCAGTTGTCCGCACCTTGAAGATTGAAAAGCAGACAGGGCTGACGGAATTAATGGGGAAATATTTTAAAAAATTCGATCGTACTATTGCTCCCTATATAGTTCAATAATTCAATTTCATAAGTGCATACGGGGAAGTATCTTTACAGTGACAGAAGCAATAAGACAACCACTCTTTAAAAAGGGTGACACTAATTTACCAGATAACTATAGGGGAATTTCCCAACTGAACACTAGCAGCTAAATTTACATCCATAAACAAACGCTATGTTAACAAAGTGTAAATAGTGAACATCACGTAAACAATGATAGTCAATCTGGCATTAGGAAAATTATAGTACAATTGACCATATATTTTACTAAAAAATCATATCAATATCAAAACAATATATTAATGCAAAAAAACAGTATGATGCAATATTGTACATTTAAGAACGCTTTTTGACTCGATAATACGTAATAATTTATGGTCATGTTTTTGAAGAAAAAGGAAACAAAGGGAAATAGAATCGAGAGCATTAACTAGCATGTATAAATTATATTCAAAGCAAGAGTTGAGAAATTGAAAAACAGATAAAGTGAAGCTTTATCTTGTCGCCAATTGGTTAAAGCAAGGGACATAAGCAGATCCAGACTGTTCTCCATATTCATTTAGATTTCGCATACGAAAATCTACGAAAATGGAAACACGGGCTTCAGCTCTACCCAGTTTCTTAGAACTTGTCAATTTATGTTTGCAGATGGACATATTTTATTCTCGCGACTCTTGTGCGGGATTCAACATCATATTAAAATACATTACACAGACACAGCAAAAAAGCTTTGTTTAACTGATTTAACTCCGTAAATCAAATGTAGTCTTAATTTAGAAATGTGGTATAACTATCCTAAAAAACAATGGCTGAATGGCATTCCAAGATGACTGTTGTTGAAAACTTACAGACACCAGGAATTATTCTTTCTACACGGATGACCTTAACGCCCAGATTATAATGCTAAGGCAAGCACGGCTAAACGCAAAGAGGATACAAATTTTCAGGCTTCTATGGTCTCAAGGTGAAAAGCCCTTAGAATAAATTATTTTCATGTTGTAAGATGCCCAAAAATGATAACCAGGCCAAACTAAGATATGGAGCAGAGTGTGGGGTCCTAACGAGCATAGTTAACATTTTGAAAAGAATAATCTCTATGCAATGAAAAGATTCCTTAAACGTAGAGTAAGAACACCAAAATTGAAGGATGTTGGGAGCTGGGACGTTACCCATTGCAAACAATTTCCAGATCAGGACTATTAACAAACTGGTTAAGAAAGTTGGCACAAGCCCCGTCCTCGATAAACCATACAAAGCGTAACAAAGTATTGTTACATTATCATAATACTAATAAACACCACATGGGCTACTTACAGTATGTATATACCTTTAAGGCCTGGTTAGGCGAGTATGGAAATCAAGGAGAGTGCACACACCCATATTAATCTGTTACACTACAAACTACAATAATCACGGAATTATAAACACAAGATGTCCCCAGACACAATTCACAGAGAACTGATAACACTTCATTAGAAACGTAAAAGAGTAATTTAGCACCAACACCTGAATCCGATTAATGGAAAACACGAGAAGGCCAGAATCATAAGATAGAATAAGACTTGAGCCATCACCACAAAAATAACCACAAGTAACGTATTCGAAGAAAATAGTAAAGACGATGAACTGACCATGTCCTAATTGAAACGACTTAACTGAGAATGAAGTAGCCCATAGTATTACAAAGCCCCCTTAAATAACGACAAAAGGCACAGAAATAATTCTTCTAAATATTTTAGACAGCCACCTAATGTTATAAACATATGCAGCTATACTAACATCAGCAAACAATTACATAAAATACTAAGCAGTCTAGTACCATTGACAAAGCATTCAAAATACGCCAAAATATATATAGACTAACTGAAACAATTATGATGGCATGTTAAACAAGTGCTAAACTGCTTACCTTAACATGTAGATATAAATCAGTAAAAAATCACAAGTAGTAATTTGCAAATCTGCATTGGTGGTATCAATATAAGAAATCAAGGGGTGGTGCAGTAGCAGTAAGAGGAGGTAGTATTGTATAACTAGAATAGTTGGAATTTTTGATATGAAGCTGAAGATGAGATGATGATGGGGGGGGGGGGGGGGGGGGGGGGGGATGATTATGATTATTCGGAGGGAATGATGACGATGTAATATGATGTAGATAATTGTAAATGTTGAGGATGATAACAAGTCTTCCTCTTCATGTCTTCTTCTCAACTTCATTCTTCTTCATCTTCATCTTCTTCTTCATCTTCTCCCACACAACGGAGGTCATGTTCTTTATGTTTTAGTGAATACTGCCGAGTCATATCGTCAGTCAGTATTATAAGCGAATTAATATCTTAAATTCTATATTAAACATTTTATGCATATACACATTAGTAACCTAATAACCGCAAAGTCATGTGACACCCATGATAAGGCCAAAGCCTGAACAATGAAATATTTCACAGTGTTCTCTCTCCTCTCTCTCTCTCTCTCTCTCTCTCTCTCTCTCTCTCTCTCTCTCACTTCACATCTCTCACTCTTTCTCTCTCTCTCACTCTCTCTCACTCGTCTCACTCTCTCTCTGAAAAAAAGTAGAAAAACTGCAAAGCACTCAAAAAAATGAATATCTAAGACTTTACAGGATTATTTTATCAGTCTTCTCGTGTTTTACTCATTACGACGTAATACTGACTAGCTATGATAGGAATGCTGTTGTCATATGGTTCCCACGCTGCTGAAGCTGTGTCTTTTGGTCTTATATGGTTCCTCTGTCCCGCTAATTAAACAGCTTATAGAAATCTGTCAGATCCTTCCTGGCCTGGGTCGTCTTATCCTTCGTCCCTTAAATCCTTAATCCGGCTCGCACCTCCAGTCTTGAGGTGTGAACAACGATCAGTACCATGCGGATACATACAATTTTGAGCGTGCATTGAGCTCTCAAAAAAGTGAAGCAGAGTCTCCAAATTAATGGTGTGATTTTTGCTCCTCCAGAAACCTCCGTTTTTGATGAGAGGATACCTGGATGACTATATGCATTTGGTGAAGTACTAGGCTATATTCTGATTACCCTCAAGTCCTTACCAGCCTCACACCCATTATAAGACTCGGAAGAAAGAGAAAAAAACAACAACAAAACCAGCAAAAACATTTGTAATATGAATATGTTAAATAGGAATCCGCTGATCTTTTTTGCGAACTCTGCAGCATAGTAATGTATTTAAGTGCAAAAAAATGACAGTAGATCTTATCAACATAAATCAAAAAGTCAACATTTACTTTCTCACCATAATATTCACACCACACACACACCAACGCACGCAACAGCACGCATCACACAGACATACAACACGCAGTCCCAAAATACACACACATAAGGCGCGCACGCGCCCACTCCCTGCCCCACCCCCCACCCCAAACCAACAAACCATGCACAAACGCATCCAAGAACCCATGAGCAAATAACCCCTACATATCATCACCAATTTTTCACACACACACACACACACACACACCCACACACACACACACACACATCACACACACACACACACAAATACACACTACCCATATAACTCACTACCACTTTCCTTTCTGTGTTCTCTAGACAAAACGATCACAAGTGGTCAGGCTCACTGAGAAAACCATACTGAGACCTGTGTGCATGTTAATGCTTAATCCCGGGCCATGGACTGACCTTTTTGACTGGTGACCTCCAGAGAATAGCACCCAACTACCCCACATCACCTACATTATTTGAAACATTTCATTCCGCAAGTACTGACATGCTCACTTATATTCAATATAAATAAGAGTTTCATACCCAAGTACCGAAACGCCCAACAATTTTTTCATTAATTGAAATGCTTCATTTCCAAGTATTGGGGGGGTAGGGGTTGGGGGGGGGGGGGGGGGGGGGTGGGGGGGGGGGGTTTTTGGGGGGGTTCTGAAATGCCAACATTATAACATTTTCGTCATCAATTAAAACGTTTCCATTCCCGTTCAGTTACTGTTTTGTGGGCCTCAGACTGCCCCTTTTTCCCTGTCGTCGTCCCTTGACCTTGTTGCCCCCGTTGCAGCACACTAGTAACTGGGTATGTCTGCGTCGCTCAGGCCACTGGTTTCAACACGTACAGGAGCGGATAGATCGCCATGTTTGAATGGCAAACAAAGGCTGTCCCACAGAGCGGATGTCCTCAGGCATGACGTTGATGTGGGCATCATCAGCACCAGAACATCCAGCAGGAACCAGCCACAGGCGTCGGCACTGAATGGAATGTGCGGCGAGCAGAGTCCAGCTGGTGTGATCTTTGAGAGTTGACCGATCACTTGGGTTTGGCAAGAACGATGATGTAGATGTACACCTGACCTGCCATTGTCCACTGCCCTCAGCAGTGTGTATCAGTATGACCACAAGCATAATACCCATGTCATAGGTACCCGGGTGCGGTCAAGGGGAGAGGACACAACAGACTGCTTTGAAGCTGTGACGTCCAGGGGAAGAGATGGAGTGTGGTGGAGCCAAATGACACCCATCCCCCACACAGGACGCTGGAGGTCACACCTTCCTTATCTGCCCCAACACCTGAGGACTGGCCTGGCCAGGTGAACACAGTGACCCCCAGTCAACACACCAGATCAAGGCAGACACCTGGACACAGAATAGGTCAAGAAAAGCTGCACAGGAACACCAGGGACTGAACCCTCCACCACCAGTCTACCCACTGAAACTCCCCCCAGTACACCTGGACAGCCACACACAAACCTCCCAGCAATACACCCCCATCAGCAGTTGGACATGTACAACTGAGACACAAAGACCGCGCACCTGCTCCTCTTCTGCCGATCTCCACGCAGGCAGGAAGAAAGGTTTTACTCCAAAAGCCCAGCAAGTGACAGCGCCAGTAAGGCAGTCACAGCACGTAAGAGCGGGTGATTCCCGCTAGAATGTGACAGGAGGGAGAGGGGATGGGGAGGGGGATTAGGCAGTTTCTAGAGGTGAAGTCAGCAGGTCAAGTTCATGAGGACAACACAGAGTGGGCAGGTCTGTAAGTACAGAGAGAAACAGGGAGATGGGGTGAGAAAGTAGAAGTGGGTTGAGGTGGTGCGGTCACATCTGTCCTGTCCCTCCCAGTGACTGAAGCTTGTTAGTGGGCAAACAGCCAGTCACCCTCTGCAGGCCACTCTGTGACAGGTTGAGGACGACATTGAGGAGACCACGTTGACCGCCTGGTGTGTGTGAGGGATAGGTGACTCAGACAATCTTTGGCGTACCAAACACAATCAGTCAGAGGGTTACTGGTCAGCAGCAAGCACCATGAGATTATTCCAACTTTCACCATGTCTGAGGTCGTGTGGGTGATGCAGGATGTCGGCTGACAACTAAAACGACCAAGTTAGGATAACGGGGGAAGACAGAGGATGAATGAGATCACAACGTTATGAAGAGCCAAAACACCACCAAGCTACAAGTCCCCAGACGATCCGGCCTCAGTACCACAAGCGCTGCATCCAAGAACGGCACGTCAGGAACCTCACTGTGTTGAACATTCAGCTGCAGTGAAAGACAGACCCTGGCACGTGCAGTTCGTGGGACACACGTGACTATCAGAACCGTTCATCATCCAAGCAGCTTACAGTGCAGGAATCCAACACACACGATGACAGGATGCAGACAGACATGGGAACCCCGGCACCGAAGAACCCAGGACATTCAATTGCTCACCGAGCATCTCATCCTCATGACCCGACGTCGTCATGTCCATTGAGAGGCCAAAGACAGGCAGACAGATAACCATCACCAGGACACTGGAAGTGGGTCTGTGACACACAGAGACGTCCTTACTGCCAACATACATGGTTCGAAGAAACCTGCCAGACAAAATGTATCAAACTGAACCACGCAGGGGGTTGGGATGCTATCAAGATCCTGAAATAAGATACCTCGAATCCATTTCTCTCATTCGATAGCATATAAAAAGTGCGGGATGTGCTAGATGAAAATGACCACAGCCTTCTTCCGGCAAATTTTAAACATTCTAGACAAATGCTGCAATCGCTATTATTAACAAACACTGAAATAAGAAGCAATACCAAGAATGTTAATGTGGGATTCACGACATGAGAAAGCCACAGCTGTATAAACTCTCTCACTCTCACTACTCACACTCTCTCCCACTCCACACACTCTCACTCACTCTCTCTCTCACTCACGTCCGCTTCACCTTCAAAAACTAAATCCCATGCTAACACAACCAGGCAAAAAAGACAAAATCTCACTCATTAAGTATTCCCTCACAGTACATCATAAAAATGAACCCGTTGTAACAGGTACCATGCCTCAACTGCAAGGAACTAACAAATGATAACAATTGAGTTGGCAATCTCACAAAACCACACTATGCAAAAAAGTTTCCACAGAAAGTTAATCACCTCTCCAAAAACAAACGCTTCCTCGACCTGCATTCATGCAAACTCTTTTTCCAGTCTCATATTCAATCATACATCGACTATGGATCTACACTATGGGACTGTGCTAGCGCTAACACTCTCAAACCATTGTTAAGCCTACACAAGCGAGCACTCAAATTAGTCCTCCTAAAAAGCAGTAGTCTTCTGGACTCGGACTATAAAAAGATTCAAGTTCTCCCATTAAAGGTCTACTTTAGAGGTTTTCGATAATTGGTCAGCTTATGCAGAAATATGAAATGTTTGATAAATTGGTAAAACAAACATCCGATTCTCTCCCGATCACACGAAATCGATCCGCGAAAGTGGGCATTTTCACCTGTAATCAGGAAAACGGGAGGTAATCAACTAAATCTTGGCATGGCTTAACTACTCTTGGATGTGACGTCACATGATGGACTGGCTGTCAGCCTCAACCTACACAACAAGCCAACGTGACAGAAAGCGATTGTGATGGTTCATGCACATCCCGATCGGTATTTAATTTATCATGTAAAAGCAGTGACTATGATTGCGACAGCCAATGTAACTCTGGGGATGTTTCTGCAAGGCCTTTACCTTATCAGTTTGAACGCTAAGTTCTTTTTACCACGTCAGTTCCAGCTGGACCACGGAAACGAGCTATTCAGTTCCAGCTTGACGCCCGAACACATCATTCCGAAGGCGTACAGACTTTACCGAAGTCTCGAGGGAGGCTACCGACTGACTTCTTGATGCGATCACGCGTGGACGGCGAGCGGAGATTCTCCTTCCTCAAGCCTTAACGTGTTCATGCAATTTAACAAGTGTGATCTGTCCATAGATAAGAACAGAATAAACGTGCGACTATCGTACTCATCTGTACGAGCTTACCACTCCGCCTTCAAAGTAATACGCGCACAATGCAGACGAAGTTTTTGATCCACTCGAACGGGCTCGGCAATTGTCGGAACAGCTCGTTTCCGTGGTCCAGCTGGAACTGACGTGTAAAAATAACTTAGTGGCCCGGCATGGTTGCACCAACCGAATCCACTTCTTTCGAGTATCTGGATCAGATGGTGGAAATGTGTGCAAAGAATATCCGTCTCCTGCTGAGCTGCTGCACACGCCTACAGCACAATATCTGCCACCCCCTCGTGACTTTTTAGGCTGTGGGGGATCGCAACTTGTGTTGATTTCACTTGGCGTTGGCTTGTTGTGTAGGTCGCGGCTGACGGCCAGTCCATCAAGTGACGTCACGGTTTCGGTCTACCGCGCGGGGTTTGAACAGGTGTGCAAAACTGGTGTGCAAAAAAAACGTTTTTTAGCTATTAAATTCTTCCGGCGACTTTTTTGAAAAATGAATACCATACTGTAGTTATATGACATGTAGACCTGTTTTTAAAAAAATTATCGAAAAACCTTTGTCAAGCATCAAAAACCAAGGGCCCACTAAATGACAGCCCAAAGCACAGCATTTATATTCTACGACTGATCATCTCTCACTCCAATTCACCTGAATTCCCACTCACTGCTCTAAAATCCTAACAAAAGCCTACCAGAATTAAAGAAAGAAATGGCAGCAATGAGCTTATGTGAAATAAAAACATGGGGCGGTCAGTCAAGACCTTAAAAAACAAACGGAAATGAGTTCAAGCTCACACTGGTGCCTCTAAAGATACCCGACAATACCCCCTCCCCTAACTCCATCATTTTTAAATGCATCTTTTGCTTACAATAAGGTAGTGGAAAACACATTTCATGATTTTCATATACAAATGTACTGTTGTATAAACTCACATTACATTCAACTGAAACCTGAAAAGTCTCATCTCTCACTTCCCTCACCATCCTCCCTCACCATTAACTCTCATTCCCACCATACAATCCCTGCGCATCCCTATGTATATGTCTATACTTGCGTTTGTGTGTGAATACTTGCGTGTGTGCGTTCATGCATGCATGCATGTGTGCATGCGTGAGTGTGTGTGTGTGTGTGTGTGTGTGTGTGTGTGTGTGTGTGTGTGTGTGTGTGTGTGTGAGTGAATGAGTGTGCGTGAGTGAGCGTTTGTGTGTGTATGTGTGTGTATGTGTGTGTTTGTGTGTTTGCGTGCATGTGTGTGCGTGTGTGAGTGACTCTGTGTGTGTGTGTGTGTGTGTGTGGTGTGTGTGTGTGTGTGTGTGTGTGTGTGTGTGTGTGTGGTGTGTGTGTGTGTGTGTGCTTGCATGCGTGCGTGTATGTGTGTGTGGTGTGTGTTGTGTGTGTGTGTGTGTGTGTGTGTGTGTGCATGCGTGCGTGCGTGCGTGCGTGCGTGATTGCGCGCGTGTGTGTGTGTGTGTGTGTGTGTGTGTGTGTGTGTGTGGTGTGTGTGTGCGCGCGTGCATGTGTCTGTTACATGTAAGTAAGAAGTGTGGTACCCTCCATTCAGCTAGTCCCAGACATTGAGGCCATTGGGTAGTTTGTCCTAATCTTATGCCGCCAGTACCGTTCACCTGTTCTTCTCTGTCTGGTATCCAGTGTTTTCATCAGTTCAATAGGAGTGACACGGAGATCCTCCTCACTATGTCCACTGCTTTGAAACTGTTTGGCTACTAAAGTTTCCCTGCATGCTAAATCAGTCCTACCAACACTCTGTGTTTGGATTCTAATGTTATGAGTTTTGTTGTCTGTTCTTTTAATGTTCGATCTGTGGCCATGGAATCGCCTGGACATGGTCTGGCTTGTTTCTCCGACATATTGAACATCTTTACATCTAGCACAGTCCACTAAGTAAATTAGATTGGAGCTTTTGCAGCCCATAGCATCTCTGGTGTGAAAGTCTGCCCTGTTCTAAACACTTGTGAATGTAGATGTCTCTTGAAGATGTTTCTGACAAAGAACACATCTGCTGGCGGTACATTTGTATACTCCTGGTGATCTGTCATTTTGTTTATGAGTGCTGACTGGTGGTGGCTTGGATGGCATCAGAATTTTCCTAAGATTGTTACAGTTTCTTTCCCCTACCATTGGTGGCTGCGGCATGGCTTTCTGCATTCTACGGCTTCTATGAAGGTCGGGCAGCCTGTCTTTGAGCCATCCTCCTATGTCTGGATGAGAGGGGTTGTGGGTTATTATGAAAGGAACCCTCTCGTTGCTTTTCTTGACTTTGTATTAGAGGGTTTGTTCCCTTGGAAGAGCTGTGACCTTTGTGATGGCCTCCTGTATCTGTTTCTCTGGGAATCCTCGCCTCTGCAGCTTCTTCTTGAGGTCACTGCATCGTTGATGGAAAGTTTCCTCCTCTGAACAGATCCTGCGTATACGCAGGCACTGTCCATAGGGGATTCCTCTCGTACAGTGGCGAGGATGGCAGGAATGGAACGGCAAGTACATGTTTGCATCTGTGGGCTTTATATACAGGTCTGTAGTGATCTGTCCATGTTTATGCTCATGTTCACATCAAGGTAAGGCACATTGGTTCTCCCATAATGGCTCGTGAATTTGATGGTATCATGTTGAGCATTCAGGTGGCATAAGAATTGTTGTAGGTTCTCCTCCCCGTTTTCCCAAGCATCAGAATATCGTCTATGAATCTGCGCCAACAGTTGCTTCTTAAACGCCAGGGAGATTTGGACAGGAGACGCCTCTCAAGATGTCCCATGAAAATATTGGCTATGTTCGGGGCCATTGGCGTGCCCATTGCAGTGCCATGGATTTGTCTGAACATCTCTCCATCAAATTCAAAGTAGTTTGTTTTGTAAAATATGTTCTACAATCTGTGTTAAAAGTGAAAGTTTGGGGATATTGTCCGTCTGGTATCCAGGGTCTTTCAGAATCTCTCTAAGGGATGTGGATACTTCCTCATGAGGGATGTCTGGGTACAGACCCACAACATCAATTGTTACAATGAATGTTTCATCATTCAATGACGGCATGGAGTTGTTCCATTCTCTTATAGTCTGAAGGAGATGGGTCGTGTCCTTCAAGTAGGAGAGTAGTTGTTGCACTTCTGGCTGTAGCCAGTGATCCACCAGCCTTGAAAGCCGTTCTGTGGGACCACCCACTACTGACACGATGGGTCGTCCTGGAGGGTTGTCCAAATCTTTGTGGACTTTGGGGAGATGATAGAATACCCCTGTTCTTACGTTGGTGAGGTCTGTCAGACCCCAGTCATATGTTTTCCTGTCTATGACACCATCGTCTAGGAGCTTCTGCATAAATTCATTTGATTTCTTGGCTATTTCCACAGTGGGGTCTTTCCTCTGTCGCTCGTAATGGTCACCGTTGTTTAGCTGCCACAGTGCTTCCTTCTTGCATTTACAAAAATCCTGAATAACTACCCTCCCCATTTGTCTGCTGGTGAAATTCGGATCTCTCTCTCTTCGTTACCAGATTTTTCAGTTGCTGCAGGCCTATTCGGCTTTTTTTGTCCAAATTCTGGTGTGCAGGAGTAGTGGGTGTGAAGGCCATTACTTTGGAGAGGAATGTAGTGCAGTAGGCATCCAGGGCTTCGTCTCGTCCTTTTGGTGGTTCATAAAAAGTCTTTTTGTAAAATTTCAACTTGTGTGGCTTTTGAGCTGGAGCGTTTTCATCGTACCAATATTCTTTCAATCGGATTTTGCGGAGTCCCTCTTTGGTGTCGTCAAATAATTGCACTTTATCATAGGAGGTGGGAGTGGGACAGAACTTGGGTCCATATGAAAGAAGTTGTGTTTTCCTTGGTAAGTGTATGGGAAGACAGGTTGATCACTTGGGATGGTTCTGGGACCACTGTCACGTCGCCGAGGGAAGATGGTAAACACCAAGTCAGGGGCTTCACTCCGCGTTCACACACCAACGACCAGTCCCGCATTCAACCTTCATCCACAAGCCCAAACACTCAGCTATGATTCACCCCTAACCACACTCACACCAAATGTAACATAAACTAACTAAATTTATTAATCACATCACAACATGCGCTCCACAAGAAGAACAACAACCAATAATTTGCTAAAACTAAACAGCACACAATATTACATTAACAAGGCCACGCGTATGCTATAGACACACACACACACTGCCGACCGCTCTGCTTCCTTCTCTGTGTACCAAGAACCTGTGAATGCACACAACAATCAATATCAGCCAAATGATTTAAAAAAAGTATGCACCCCACAACAACAGAGTATTCAAATCATTCCGACATGCAGCAAAGCACGAATCACAATAAACTCAGAATTTCAAATAAGCAAAACTATCACGAACTATAGTTCATTACTAATGTAGTTCCTTCAATGAAGGTGAAACCAAAAGTCCAAAGCGATGAAAGCTTTCCGACGTGTTCTGTTCAAAAGTTCATGGAGCTCACAACGCCAAGACGATGGAGCACATTCAAAAACTAAGCAGAAGAACAAAAAAACTAACATGGGTGTCCACAGGTATGTTGGCGGAGGCGAATATTTGTCGAGCCTTCAACAAAGAAGTTCATTCACATTCCTTGTCAACGTTGATTCCTCGTTCTCTACAGTCTCTCCACTTTCCACTCGATGACACATTCTGTTCTCTGCATTCATCCACTCTCCACTACTTACATCGGGCCATTTACCCGCTCCCTAGTCAGGAAGCCCAAGACCAGAAGTCCCTTGCCAAAACAAGGAGTCAATGGAGTCACTCCTTCCACGCCGCTCTGTCCTTCAGACAACAGACGTCCCCCCAACCGTCAGTCGGTTTACCAGCGAGACAACGGCCACTCTCACCAGCTCAGGTGCGGAAGGGGACCACGGCACAGCAACTAATCAGGTTCTGGGGATGACATTAAATACAGGTAATACTAATCCAAGTCTCCCCAGGAAACCTAAACTACTTGAAAAAACATAGGTAAAATTTAATTAAAACACTATCTTTCCCGAACAAGAAAAATGCAAAACACCCTTTTAATTCCTCAAGAAGAAAAAAACATTAATATAGAATTAACTTGAACAAATTTTGACAATGTTATTCAAAGGGAAATAATTCAACAAGTGTTTATTATATATGACGTTGACCTTTAAGGTCAACCTCCGCCGGTCATCATTTACCTCGGCCAATTATAACAAGTTTCCAACAGCAAAGAGAACTAACTGTCAAATGTCGGCA
>JAFLJL010018699.1:0-5000 GCA_018398815.1 Conus ventricosus | reverse complement strand
ACGGAGGGGTTCCCGGATATAGACGCGGTGGAAGGGAAAATCGTAGACTTTTGGGTTTGATCATTGGCGTTTTTAATGAGCGAAACGGACGATCGCGTGACGAAGTTGTTCCCAAAGGTAGTCATCATCGTAAGCGAGCGTAATGTACATTATCCAAAATGTATTTTCGAAACAGAAGGACAAAGAACGATCAGTTTGAAGCCACTACATGGTCGTATTTAAAAATCTTAGAGACGCGTCGCAGATAACGCTTCTGGCGAAACAAATTTTTCCCTGGGATTATCAGATATATCCAAGCAGGTTTTAAAAATCGCAACGTCCACATCGCTCCCCCAAATTAAACTTTGTTTTGTTATTATAGTCTTGTTTGTTTGTTTTAACTATTCTTTTTTTTGTCTTACCTCATGCTTATTTTTCTTGTATACATTTGGTCTTTGTTATGTTAAAAGGGAAAGAAAATCCTTTGTTGAATGAGTGCCGTTTTCCCTCTGTGAGAGAGATGGTGAGATTTTGTTGTCATTAAGGATTGGCGATTTTGTCTGTATTTATCTGCCTGTATTTGGGTTTAGATATTGTGTCCATTGCAAGATTTGGGCGTTTCTCCCTATATTTGTGTGTTTCTGCCTCCATTTAAAGTTTATAACATGAGTAATATGTAAGGTTTTGTTCAATGAACTGCCGAGGCCTAGCGGATCAAAAAAAAAAAAGAAAGAAAAAGAGGGGGGATGTGTTTGACTATTTAAGAAAAGCGTTTTTGATGTATCTTTTACAGGGTACCCATTTTGACCCCAAGCTTAAAATGTGTATCAGAGGAGAAGGGGGTTTTATAAAACATATTTGTATCATATATGTCAAATTCAAGGGTGTTACCTTTTTCTTTAACATTGATTTTGAGTTTTGTGTACAAAAGGTTTACAAAGATATAGGTGGAAACTACATTTTTGCTGTTGTATCCATTTGGCTAAGATGATATTGTTCATTAAAACTTTTATAGACCAAATTATGATAATCTTGATTTTTTTTCGTTTTTATTTTTGTTTTTTGTTGAGTTAGAAGATAATATTAAGGATGTAGGGTGTTAAAAATGTTGTAATTGGAGGGGAAATGGAACCTCGCAAAAAGATGTTTTCTATGGATTATTTTAATCATAAGCAGTTATAGAAATTGTTAAAGCACAACAGCAGTTGAAGACATGATGCTTAATATAGACCTTACAGATATATGGAAAATGTTGAACCCCGAATTGAAAAGATACGCATGGAAACAGATCCTCCCTCTGCAGCAAATTTAGTGTTGTTTTTTTTTTTTCTAGTTTCAGATTTGTGTCCACTATTGTCACGGATGCAGATATTAAGGCAGGGTACGGACGGACCATTCAATGTTACTCTGAATTTTTAACCTTTGCTAAAGAAACTAAAACTATAACCCTTCTGGAAATTTAAGTGTTCTTTGTTAAAGGATAAACAGTACATTGATGAAATTAACGGGGGAAATTAAAGTTGTAATAGAAGAGTTTGCTTTTACTGCCCAGTTCAAGGGAACAAGTATCATTTATTGAGCATTCAAAAATTTAGTTTACTACTACAGATCATCTTTTTTTAGATGTTTTATTAATAAAAATAAGAAGTACAACTATGCATTTGCAACTGAAAAAAACCGCAGAAGTAATGAAAAGCAGAATTGTTTGAAGTGAATATTGAAAAGTTAGCGAAGAAGGAACAGTTGACTGTGAAGAAAGACATGATTTAGAGCAGGACAAAGAGGAACTAGTTAGACTTAGGGAAGCTAAAATGCAGGGGGTTTGATTCGATCGCGAGCACGTTGGATAGCGAAGGGAAAAGGTCAATCAGTATTTTTGTTCGTTGATAACAGAAACTTCTTTAACAAAAATTTTGCAAAGTTAAGATTAGATGATGTTTTAGCTCGCTTGAAAAAGAAACTTTTTTAAACAAAAATATAACAAAGTTAACATCAGATGATGGCTTTTTGAAAATTTCAATGATGAAAGGATCCAACGAGACGTGAAGAAAGTTTATGAAAAAATCGTACCGGATAAAGGGGAAATTGAGGATTACGAATATCTCAAATGGTTAATTTACCTCATGAATTAGAAGGAAAAAATTTCTATAGATGAAGCTGGCTAATGCACTTAAACAGATGAAAAACAATTAAAAGCCATGGATCAGAGGATTTACTGTCGGTTCTTCAAATTGTTTTTAACCATCCTTGGAATATTCGTCGTTCGATCTTTAAATGAAGGTTTTAAACTGTGCGGTTGTCCGCCATATACAAGGAAGGAATATAGTTTGTATTCTTAAAGGTTTATAAATCTTGAGACGCCATTAAAATCAGAAGGCCAGTTACTCTTTTAAATGTTGTTTATAAGATAGGGTACGTACGTGTTGTGAACAGGGCTAAAACATGGTTCTTCAAGTTTGATCAAAGAAGACCAAACAGGATTTATGGCCAACAGATATATCGGAGATAATTTAGACTGATCTATGACTGAATTAACTATTCACAAAACACCAACTGCCTGACTTGCTTTTATGGTTAGATTTAGAGAAAGCCTTCGATTTACCTGACAGGGGATTCTGAATAAAGTACTTTTTAGCATTCGGTTTTGGACCAGATATACATAAATGGATAACTCCTTTCTAATTTAAAATTAAGTCGCTGTACTTGTGAATGGACAGGCATTGGTTGGTTTTCTGTAGGTCGTGGGCGCAGGCAGGGTGACCCCAGTTTCACCGTTTCATATTCTTTGTGGGGTAGAAGTCTTGCAATTGTTGAGAGATAATAGAATTATCAAAAGGAATCCAAACTAACAATGCAGAACAGAAATTGCACAATACGCGGGGCGATGTAGAAATTATGTTTGAAATGACAAAGTGTCTTTTGAGGGGGTTTTGATAACAGTTGATAGGTTTGGGAGGGAAAAACAAGTTTGATATTAAACACAGAAAAAAAAAAAACACCCAAATGCTTATGGCTCGGCAGTAGGAAAACCTCGACGATTTGCTACATGCAACATTTACGTATTCAGTGGAACCCCCACAATTCAAAATTTTGTGTTCTAAATTTTCAAGTGATCTTGCTGACTGTTCAGAAATAAACATACAGGCTAGATTTCTTGAAATATGAATGTTATACAACGTATGGTTAAAGATACAGATTACTCCACTAGGCAGGGTGGCTGTTTTAAAGGCTTTAATTTTGTCCAAACGAATTCATCACTGGATTCTACTTCCAAATCCTCCCAATGATGTAATTAATGCGATTCAAAACTCAGTCTTTCGAAATTTCAAAATGGAGTGACTGAAGGCGGCGAACGAAGCAAGATCAGGAATAGAGTTTTAGACTTACCGCCAATGACATTGACAAACAAAGCACAAGACAAGACACGATGCATTTCAACCACTTGGGTCTTCATCAGGCGAAAAAATAAATCACATTTAACATGTGGGACAGTACAAACTACGAAAAACAAAAAAAGAAGAATGAAAATGACTTATCCGTTATTCTCCATGAAGGCGGAAATGACATGAGGCCAGGGGGATTATGGGAGAGGAAACAGAGGGGGGGGGCGGGGGGGGGGGGGGGGGGTTGCGTCAGGGGAGGTGTGTGTGTGTGATATGATAGGGTTGTGTGTCTAGTTTATTAGGATGGTATGATATCTTTGTGATGGTTGTGGTAATGGTGGATAGATAATAATGAAAAAAAAAAAAAAAAAAAAAAAAAAAAAAAAAAAAAAAAAAAACAGAGAAGAAAGGTGTGTGTGTGTGTGTGTGTGTGTGTGTGTGTGTGGATTTGAGGGGAAGGATCAAAAACAAAATTAAGATTAGATAGATGGAGGGTTGCTGTAACTACTGTATGAAGTGAGTGAAGAGGATGTGGTGGTGGTGTATGTAAGTGTGTGTGTATGTGTGTGAGTATGTGTGTGTGTTGGTAGGGGATATTGCCAACTGATGTGGAAGAGGTGTGGTATGTGTGTTTGGTTATTGTTGGATATTGATGCCTTGGGGTGGTAGTGTGCCCAGTTTGGAAATGAGATGGGATTCTTGAGTTGTGCGTTCAAAGCTGTCACTCTGTGACTGCCAGAGTGCCATAACTTTGACATGGTCGGTGTTGTGTTGGGTGTGGTTGAAGTGTAGGGCGACGGGTTTGGGTCGGTGGTGGCGGATATCAGCCAGGTGTTCAGCGATGCGTGTTTCAAGTGTGCGTGACGTTTCCCCTATGTAGATCTTGCCACACAGCTGGCAGTGGATGGCATATATAATGTTGCGGCTCTGACATGAGATGTGCGTTTGACTGTGAAGGAGTTTTTGGGGCCCCGTAAGATGGTGTCTGGTTTGGTGAGGGGGCAGATTTTGCAGTTGGGTTTGGAGCAGGGGTGAGTACCTGGTGGTGTAGCTGTGGTTCTGTTCAAACTGGATCGCACGAGGAGGTCTTTGAGGTTTTTGTCACGTTTGAATGTGATCATGGGTTTGGTATGGAAGGCGGGTTTGTGGTTATGTACAATGTGCCAATTGGATTTGAGGATCCTACAGATGGGGAGGGTTGTGCGGGTGGTAGAGGAGGTAGGCTGTGGGTCTGTCTGTCTTGGTTGGATGCTGGGTGTCCAGAGCAGATGTTCTGGATACAGCTATGGTGCGGCGGAGTGCTGCATTGATGATGGAACTGGGGTATCCGCGGTTGGTGAAGAATTGTGACATTTTGGCTGCTTGTGTAGTGAAGTCTTCCTCGCTGGAGCAGAGTCTGCGGAGACGGAGAAATTGTGAGTATGGGATGCTGTCACAATTTCTCCGTCTCCGCAGACTCTGCTCCAGCGAGGAAGACTTCCCCACACACACACACCACACACACACACACACACCTTCTTCTTTTTTTTTTTTTTTTTTTTTTTCATTATTATCTATCCACCATTACCCCAACATCACAAGATTCTACCATCAATAAACTGCACAAAACCATTATCAACACACACACCCCCCTGACGC
>JAFLJL010018698.1:181824-219831 GCA_018398815.1 Conus ventricosus | reverse complement strand
ATCTGAGAGAATGGAGAGGTGTCCCAAATGTCCCAAGATACTTCCACTCTAAAGTTCGTAACGGTTGCTGTCAGAGAGTTTTGACGACCAATTTTGTTTAGCACAATCAATCAATCGTTGTTTAAATTCCTTCAGGAAACTTTCTCTGTTTCCGACACCCTGTGAACACCATACCTGTCCAAAACCATTTACACACAACATTCTTCTGACTTTAGTGGCCCACGTTTCCTTTCCTCTATCGTCCATTTCTTTAAGCATTTGGTAAGCCATGTTAGAAAATCTGTTTTCAGGTAATGCATAAAGTCTAAGCCAATAAGAAATACACCGTACTGAAGCTTGAACAAAGAGAGGAAAACGACCAAGTTCACCATACACCATTAGATTTGGTGTACAGAGAGCTACATTCAGCAACCGTTTACATGCAAATAAATGTACTTTTTCTATCTCTTCTATTTCATCAGTATCCCAAATTTCTGACGCGTACAACAGTATTGGTACAATCTGGGCATCAAAGAGCTGAAAGAAAATTTTTGGGTCAGTACAACTGATTCTCCACATGGTTCTAAATATCTCTACAACACATTTCTTTGCTTTTGTAATGATGTCTTCGACAGACAATTTGCGGCTCAGGCGAGTAGTAAAGTTGAGGCCGAGGTATTTGTAAACGTTTACTATACTGTTCAAAAAAAGAAACGCAAAATGAAATTTTGCCACCTGGGGTGGACCATACAGTTGAGAACACGCCAAAAACCGGCCCTGATGTATGTCTTGAACGTCGACGTGCTAGGATAACATTGATTCCGGTTGTCACTATGTGCACGTGAGTGTTGTGGGCCAGGTGCGACAGTGCAAACATTGGGTTGTGCTTCTGTTGTTTCGCCTGCAAAGCATGCCCAACTCAGTGGTGAACACACACACACCATGGTCATAGTGCAGTATAAAAGCCGGGTCATTTTGGCAACCGGCAGGCACACCGTACCAAAAAACAGCATGCCACGTTTGAGCCCAGCAGAGAGAGAGAAAACGCCTGGGTCGTTTGCAAGTTGGTCAGAGTGCAACTGATGTGGCCCATGCTTTGAATGTCTCCCCCAGTACCGTATGCCGACTTTGGACTCGCTTCCAGAGGACAGGGTCATCAGCTGATGCCCCGAGGTCAGGCCGACCTCATATCACAACGCCAGCCCAGGACCGCTTTATACGGCTAAGACATCTCCGCAATCGCTTCCTGCCGGCCTCGTCCACTGTCCAGGCATGCGCTGGTGTCCGTCGCATCTCCGACCAGACTGTCCGGAACAGGCTGCATGCTGCTGGGCTGAGGGCTTACAGGCCCCTACGTGGCAACGTAATGACGGGGCGCCATCGACAGACCAGACTGCAATGGGCTACGCAACACAGACACTGAGGAACCATTGGCGACACGTCTGGTTCTCGGATGAGTCACAGTTTCTGCTGCAGCGCCATGACAGGAGGCGAAGGGTTTACCGCCGGGTTAATGAACGCAACCAGCAGAACTGCGTCGACGAGGCACCTCCGCATGGTGGCGGCAATGTCATGGTATGGGGGGCCATCAGCACACAGGCAGGAGCCAGCTGGTGCGCGTGGAAGGTCACCTGACAGCCCAGCAGTACGTCCAGGTCATTGTTCAGCCACACGTCCTGCCTCTAATGGCCACTCCCAGGGCCGTGTTCCAGCAGGACAACGCCAGGCCCCGCACAGCACGCTGACCACAGCCTTCTTTACCGCCAACAACATCAACACCTGGCCTGGCCCTCTCTTTCCCCGGATTTGAATCCTATTGAGCACGTTTGGGACGTTTTGGACAGACGCCTGAGAGTGAGGGCCAACGCCCAGCGACTCCAAATGAACTGTTCCGGGCATTGCAGGCCGAGTGGGCGGCCATCCCACAGCAGACAATCAGGAACATTATTGCTTCATTGCCCGCAGATGCCAGGCTACCATTGCAGCCAGAGGGGGTCACACCCGTTACTGACTTGGAAGCGGCCTGCCGATTTCCCTGAGGGTCTGGGGCTAGTTCTTTACCACAGCATTGCAGGGGAGACTTCTGTCCTACTGATGACCTGTTTTTGTCATTTTCACATTAAACGTGTTGTCACACTGAGCTTCAATAAAAGTGTTTCAAATCGGCAGCTTGGCATTTTGCGTTTCTTTTTTTTGAACAGTATACTTCAACGTCTTGGGTTCCATAATTCCATTTTTCATGTTTTGATAAGTAGCCCCCATTTCTGAACACCATTATTTTTGTTTTACTGAGTTCACTTTCAGTCCAAGTTCTGCCAATATTACAAATAAATTGTTTAGCTGTTTGAAGACCACACGGCTGGACGAAAACAAAGCAATATCATCAGCAAACATTAGCAATAATAACTCAGTAGTGTCAGGTCTAAGCTGGAAGCCATGTTTACAAGTTGAGAGAGAGAGAGAGAGAGAGAGAGAGAGAGAGAGAGAGAGAGAGAGAGAGAGAGAGAGAGAGAGAGAGAGAGAGAGAAGAGAGAGAGAGAGGAGAGAGAGAGAGAGAGAGAGAGAGAGAGCAGAACTATAATTTTCTTGTGCAAAGAAAAAAAGAAAGCCTGTTCCCTGAACAGAGTCCTTATTCTTTCAGCTAGCGTAGTGTTTTCATAAAGTATTCCTGTTTACAGTTTCTCTTATTCTGCTTGTTTGTGATGCTAGCTGCGCTCTGTTAGTAGACAGCACTTCTAAACCTGGCCGCCCTTTGCAGCATTAAATCTTGTATTTTCTGCTGTATTCTAGCCTTTTCTTCTCGCCCTAAATTGTTATCATCTGCATCAGCCAGTTTATTTTTTTTCTTCTTCTATCTCTCTATCTAGCTCACTAAGTTTTGCGAAATTGTTTTCTAGTTCACCCCTTATTGACTTTAGACGATCATTAAGCCCCAGGATTTCACGCATAGGCAATGGAGAATCGTCAATTGTTTCTAATGTTTTTCTGACCGTTTCCTCATTAAAACTCGTCTCAATTTCTGTTGCTGCATCATTTATTCTTGGTCCTAAATCTTGAAAAGCGGTCATTTCCATTTCAGATCGTGTTGGCAACTCTTGCTCCAAGTTCTGTAAAAGACTAACAACCTCAGGCCTTGAATTTAAAATGTTTAATCGCCTTTGGTCAGCAACAGGAATCCTCTGTCTAATTGTGCTTAGTTTTAAAAACTTAGTTGGGTCTGGCTTTGCAGTAACGCTTACAAAATTTCCTCCGCTAGTTCTTACATACAGATGGTTGCTTTTATCTATCTTAAAATCAAAAGGACTAGGGCCTTCTGGCGGCTTTAGTCCTAAGCTTATGTAGAATGAGTTAATTTTATTTGTTAATAGTTCTGCACGAGATGCGCTAACTGAAGGGGGTGTTTCTGCTTCTTCTAATGAAGGGATTGAAGAACCTTCTGCTGCTCTTTCAAGTTCTTCGCGCAATGCAGGAACAAATTTTCTGTTTCATCTTCTTCAAATTAAGGGCCTGGCAGATCTCTTTCTTTTTCAATTGGATCAATCGCGTCAAATCTTCATCCATATTTTTTTTTTTTATATTCTTTTTGTTTTATAAAAAATGAACTCAATGGTTGTGCCCTTTGATCCATACAGAAAAGAGAAGGGGAACCCATGGCGTAAAAGGTATAAGGCAGACTGTAATTAGTGTAAATTTTCCAAAAAAGTTCGGGCCTGGACAAGCTTTAACAGTCAAGTTTCCTGTCTTGGCTCTGACGATGTTATAATGCCAGGCATGCTAAACTTTTCATTCAAAATAGTATTAAATCGCAGATCTATGCTACTGTTGTTGTAATTTGGGCAGGGCCTCATTAACGTAAGAAATTTTAAACTGGAGGGCGTAGAAGTCTTTGTACTAGAGGGGGCAGACATTTTGCCCTCTATTCTGATTATGGCTGCCTAAAAAAGAAAGAAAAGAAAAGTTTATCGGGGAATACAAAGTCCAAACGGTCTTAAACACATGCTTAAAGCGGAGGAATGCAAAGAATGATGTTAAAGATGAGGCAGTAGCAGAGCATTTGGCAAAGATTCTGCACCCCTCTAGATTTTGAGCTGTTAAAGACGCATATGCCATATTCCCAAGGTGCACTAAAGAAAAAACTTACTTATGATCTGACATTTAATCCTAGGGGTCTGTTGTTCTGTTGAAGACCCTGAAGCTAAATACACAGTCAGCGACATTTCTCTTGAGTTTGATGTTGTTACTAACCGGGACTGGCCAGAACAATCTTAACCAGTAAAAAAAGTAAAACAGTTATTTATTATGAAATGGTTATACACTCCATTACAGAAATAGAAAAAAGCGAGACACTCTTTGGAACATACATCTAAATCAGTCTCTGAAGTTTTTTAAAAAGGGAAATTTTGTTCTTGTTTACTAAGAAACAACTCCTTTTATAGAGAATCAGAAGCGTTTTATAATCCAAAAATTGAGAAGGTTGACTGTGTAATAAATGGCAAGTCTGATCAGTTGTATTCGGGTCGCGGGCTTTTACCTCACCAACACTTCAAATGAAATAAGAAAGTTGTTCGCTGGAGGTGGGCAATGGACCCTTGCAGTTGATCGTTGTATGTAAAATTTCGCCTTTATGATTGTAAGACTCGAAGACTATTTAAATTTATCCAAATATGGGCTGTGCTGGAGTTTAGATCCACTTTTGACAACAGATGTTTGGAAGTGGAGAAAGGGTAGGGCAAGATGGCATAAAAATAAATATTCGCAAGAAAGCAGATGGAAACGCCCAATTACAAATGCATGTTTTTATGGTTTGTGATGCTCAGCTAAACATTAAAAGAAAACAGGTTAAAAGGACGGGCTTATTAAAATGTAGAAGAAATATCCTAATAAAACGATGGATGCTTGAAGTTTCTTCTAAAGATCCACACTGTTCTCTTATCTGCGGGATTACTGGGTGTGGGAAAACTGTTTTCGTACTTGTTTTGGGTACAAACAATATAGGGTTCATTACGAACACATTGTTATATTCTGCACAACCATTAAGCACAACAAGTTTACAAAAAAAGGAAGTTTATTTGGACAGACGAGAATATATTTCTAGTTGTTCTAGCGACAAACTGAGCGACTGTTTAGAACATTACTATAGACTATTTGAGGGAACTGAAACACTGTTTATTATTGATGACTGTTCAGCTGAACGAGACATTGTTAAAAAAAAAAAAGAAAAGCCTTGTCAAAGCAGCCTTTAGTGGCCGCCTTGCCTTAGTTTCTGTGTGGCTCTTAACTAAAAAATACAATGCTGTCTTAAAAGACTTCAGATCGCAGTTAAAATCGGTTGTATTATTTTACACTAAGGCAAAGATGGTTTTGAAGAATGTTTAAGAGAAAATTATATAATAAGGGACAAAAGATGAACTAAAAAAAATAAAAGAGCGTTAGAAAATCTAAGCACGCTAAGCTATGCTTACGGACTGACCCCCCAGTTCAATACGTTTTGTTTATTAAAATTTGTTATTATTGATTGCTTATAACAATTTGTTTATTATAATTTTAATATATTAAAAAAAATGTCTCGGGGCCCAGCAGAATCAAAAGCGCAGCTAGCTCCAAATGCACTGCAGTAGAGCTAAAAGACCTAGCAGACACAACTGAGTTTGATCTAATAGGAGTGCCAGGAAATTTTTATGGATTTGAGTACACAGATGATGGGGTTTACAAACGAACAAAAATTTGAAGACAAAAAACGACAGCAATATCCTAACACTAGAAGAGATAGAAATTTAAGGGCAAACGATTTTGGCAAACATAAATTTACAAACTTCATAAAAGAGAGAATGTTGGGCGTTGCTTCCTGAAATTGCTTGGAATTTAAAGTTTGAACTACGAAGCCCTAATGTATACTTTGAAAAGAAAAACAATTTTAGAAAGGCTTTGAATGCAGGTCCCTTCTTGTTAGCTTAGTTCCAGGAACACAACAGAAAAAAACAGATTGAAATAACTAGGCAGGGTTCTGAATATATGCTACAGAGAAAGAAATTCTTAGCTGAAGTGGGGATGTACCGTCGGCTTAGAAATTTTCCCCAAAGCTACAGTCTCTACCTAGGGAAATGATGATTTTTCGCTTTTTTATACTCCGAGGGAGGGAGATATAGTTTGCCAGAAAAATACGTTTAAACAGAGGTGTACAAATAAAGGCTGAAAACTTGGATGCTCCTCTTAAGCTCGTGTTGCAATTACTAAAACGGAGATGAAATAACACCCTTAAATCATCTGACAAAGGTTACTATAATGGTTGACAAAGGACAAACTAACAGTACTCGACTTTATTTCATTAAGTATGTTGATTTTATTGCGTTTTACTTGTTAATGAAGTGCTGCCAGAAGGAATAATAAGAAGATATGTATAAGATTAATTTAAAAACATAATCTTATTTTAAAATGGAGGTTCAACAGTTTTGGTTAAAGCAAATAAAAAACTTCAAAAGGAAATGGAAAGCGACTTGGATAAGTATAGGGTTTCTAGAAAAAAAAATATGCTTTAACTTTAAATGCTCTTTCTTTTTGTAATTTCTGGTTCATCCCGCTGTAGCTAGCGTAAGTGCTGGGTCTAGTGTTGCTGTTTTAGTACTGGGGTTGGAGTGCCAGCCTCTTTTGCATTAGGGGGTCTTGGGTTAGGTTTAGGCGCCCTGTCTATGATTGTAAGTGCGTTTAAAAAAAATCTCCTAAATTACAAAAGCACACTGCCCTTGTTGCCCTAGCTTTAGCAAAACTTTGTTCATTAAGATTAAGAATAAGCAAATCATTACAGGATGAAAACATTACGAACGAAGGGAAATTTTAGAAGCTTATGGTGCGTGGGATTTATAGACAGCAAAAAATTGAACTTCAAAAGGAGTGGAGAAAGACTTTTACTTCACGACAGGTAGACACTGATGCAATTAAACAGAACATTGAAAACAAACACATGATCAGTTAAAACCCAAAATAAGCCCCCCCAAAAAGTTTAACAAAAATGGTTTACAGACCCTAAGACAATTAACACCGGGAGGACTGAATGACTGCCTGCACTTACTTTGTTAATATTGATTGCAACCTCCCCCTACACTAATTCCACTTGCCAGCGGCCTACACAGGTAGCCCAGCTAGTATTGTCGGGAGGCCCAGAGCCGGTTGTCTGCTCTTTAGCTGGTTCGAGACATGCGCACTGAAAAAAGTTGTCACGCTTCTTTCCCGTAAAATAATTTCTGACAAGTGATTAACCAGAAGAAGAACCCTTTCTAAAAATTTAGTTAGCCGGAAGAAGCGTGGACAACTTTTTTCAGTGCGCATGTGCTAACCTCATTAACATGATGAATCGAAACAACATTTGTGGGGTACGCATGTGCTAACCTTAGTGAAAACAATAACATGAGGAAATCGAAAAAACATTTGTGAGTGCTCATGGCAATGTAAATTAGGATAATGAAATCGAGTTTTGCTAGAATCCTAGATATGGATGTGCCTCCTCTCAAAGCCCAAACCCCCAACTAACCAACCATCAACGAACCACCATCAACGAACCCAACCCTCAACGAACCCAAACCCTCAACGAACCAACCATCAACAAGTGGGACTGTGTGTTTCGTTTTTAGAAAGCGTTGCGGCAGATTCGAGTATTTCAACCAGTGCGCTAAAAGTTCGCCTTTTCCCGAAAGAAAACGAACTCAGAGATTAACAGAAAAAAGTCGGAAGCAAAGACAAAGAATACGCGACCTTACAAAAGAAGTAAGAGCAACAGAGGCACAGATAGACCAGGTTTCTCAAGAAATATCTTTGTTAAAAAAATTGACAATGAGTTCTGATTTCAATCACAGTCCAGTGAAGGGGATAGCGTCAGTGTTATGTAGAATATTGACTCCGTAGAAGCTGGCAGGTAAGCTATTGATTTTTGCCACTCTGCTGCTAGCATGTGTTTTGTTGCAGTGTGCGTGCGCTTTAAGTGTTGTTATTGATTTGTGGGGGCGATGAAGTTAACAAAAAATGAATGTTTTGCAGATTCAATTTTATTTATTTATTTAAATTTTTAGGTTTAAAAATGAAGCTTGAACACAGCGAATCTGATTTTAAAAAATGATCTGATGATTTTAAGAAAAATTGTAATGAACTATTTGACAAGACAATGAAAGTGTTAAACATTTATTTTAGTAAACTGGTTTTGAGAATGATGTAAACAATATAATAAAAGAAACATAGTGAACTGTTTAACGAAGCAATCAAAGCGATGAACATTTACTGTAGTGAATCAGAAAAAGCTAAAATATTGGCGGGTGTTATTGTACGGTTAAAAATGTCTTGAAGTGTTGCAACGCTTGGGGGAAGAATAAAAAGCGCATTTTACTTACTTTTATTTACATTTATTTTTTTTTAATTTACGTTAAAAATTTGAGCTAAAAAAGAGCCAAAAAGCGTGTCTGAGTTTGAAAACTGCCAGCCCGCGCACTGGTGAAAGGTAGTGACAAACAATTAAGCAATATGTTTAGCGAAGCGACATGGACATTTTAACCCCCCGAACGTTCATGAAAGCGTTTGGGGCACGCTATCTCTAAAATCCCAGAGTCTCTTCAGATGGAGCCGCCAGTAAAAGTGCTATTAACCGTTCTGATTGATTATATAACGCCTGAAAGATGTAACATGGAAGTTGGGTTCAACTAAACAGAAAGAAGTTATTAGCTATCGCGACTTTAATTCTGACTGGGCTGATTAAAATGCTTACACAGTTTAACCATGGAAGTGAAGAAGCAAAAATTTGCGCGGTTCTGGCTGTTCTGAAGGAACAGTCCTTGAAAAACAGATTAAGACAAAACAAAGTTTTTTTATCCCTATAGTTGGCAATTCTCACCTTCCTCTCCCAAAGAGTTAGTTTTTAAAACGAGCAGTCTTAAACATAAAAAAATTTCCCGACAACAGGGGTTTATGTGGTGCGTTTTTAGCGCATTTACACCCTGTAGAGAACAGGAAAACCTTCATTCTGGGACACTTTCGCCCTCAACCAGTTTCGGGCGAAAGTGACCCAGAATAAAGGTTTTCCTGTTCTCTGACAAGTCAGACTTCAATAACCAAAAAATAACGATTATCTACAAACAGACATACTGTGTAGGGTTATCCGTTTTTAATACTAATTTACTAAACTTTTCAGATTTCAGTTTTTGTTTAATCCTATGTTTTTCCTGATCATTTTCAATAACATCATTTTCACGCAAACATTCATCAAATGCATCTCTGTCTTTCATGTGAAATAAAACTACAGTCTTTAACTGTTCTCTAAAGTCTTTAAAACCGAGTTATATTTCTGACATAAAATCCACACACTTATTCCAGCATGTCTTCCACTGAAAGCAAGTTTTGATAAAGTGTTTCTCTTTTTAACTATGTCTCTTTCTGCCGAACAGTCATCTATAATAAATAGTGTCTGCGTTCCTTCAAACAGTCTATAAAACTGTTCTAAACACTCACTCAGTTTATTGCTAGGATTAACTAAATATATGTCATCATCTGTCCATATAAACCTTCTATCATGATATGCTTTGTTCCATTTAAGTGTGGGCAGAAAATCACAATATGATTAAAATTATAGCGATAAACTGTTTGTAATAGGTCTAGGACAAATATTGTTTTTCCACAACCAGTCTGGCCACAAATCAATGAGCAATGAGGAGTTTTTGTCATAAAGTTTAACTGCTCCATGGTTTTATAGAAGAATTTAATCTAATCCAGTTATTATTTTTATCATACTCTCTGTCAAAACTTGTTCAGTATAATAAAACCCTATAAGGCCTAAATGTGTAAGATTAATCCAATTCAGTTCTGTAAGATTGTTTTTATTTAAGTCAACAGTAATTTTGTTGCTTGTTGTTATAACCTTAATATCCTCACCATTGTGAAGAACAACGATGGTAACGTTAAGACGTTTAACGTCTAAGTTTTGCCAGCTAATATTAATTCCTTTTATAAGGACGTCACTAACGCCCACAACCCCATCCCTCTCCACATCTTTAAAGACAGAAATTTCAAATATCATTGTGAACGTGTCTCCTAATTTTCTGCTTGGAAAGAACTGTAATTTTTGTAGAAGCTTTTTTTTACAACTGTTTCTTTTCTGTGGAGGATGTACTGTTTTTTCCCATATGGCGTTATTTCAATTTCTTTCCGACTATTGTCGTCCGGCATAAGACTTACATGTAAAGGGCCAGAGTTGAATGCTTTTCTGAAATTTTTTTGATGGTTAAAAAATGTAAATGGGCTTATGAATTCAAATTTTATGCCCCATTCAAAATTATGGTTCTAAGTGCCATTTTGAGGTCAGGTTTTCGAACTATTTTATATTCATACTGGCCAACATTATTTGCCTCTAGATTGCGCAGTTTTTTAGTTTGGGAAAACCCTTTTTGTTGTCGCCAACCTCTTTGCGTTTAAATCGCATCTTTAGTGTACTCAAAGCCATACAAAGCGCCTATCTCCCCATTCTGTTCAAAGTCCGAAAACGTCTGAAAGGGTCTTTTAATTCTAAGGTTATACACCTCACAGGCGCTAATGTAACTCCTGATTCTTCTGGCCCCCGCGAATTATTTTTTTAGAACAACTTATTATTTTTATTTCCAAAACAATGTGTAGGTTATCACTTTTCACAACTTTCCCCGCTTTGTCTGCAATTTTTATATTAAATGATCCAACCCTCCCACAAACTAATCTTTTAAACTGTAAATTAGGGAATTGTATAATTTCATAATCGCAATATGCAGCTTTCCCTGAGGAAGAGCTCTTAAAACAGTGAGGGCCTTCCTATATAAGGTTTTCATCAGTGCTCAGCTCATCCAAATGAACATAGAGTAATGAATGTAATGCAAGATCGAGCGGATTTCTCCCTCATAAGTAGTTTTGTTTGGCGTAACTCTAAAACTATGAACGGCTCGATTGGCAGTTGTAAAGCCTAACATTTTAGCTAGCTCTTCATCAAAATAGAAACCCTCTTCTTCTTCTTCAGGCTTAAAGGTCAACATTGTTTTCAGATTTGCATTGTTAAGTTTGAGAGAAAATGTCAAAGTTACTCATTGCTTCTTTTTAGTGAGCAAAACCCGTAATAACCATCAGGTATGGTTAACTGGCTAACTAATTGTCCTTTATTATTAACTTTTTTAATCTTTTATTCTCCTTGGCTTTGCTTATTTTAAAACCATACGACTTTGTAGAATATTTCATGGAGTGCAACCATTTTGGTTCCGAAATCGTTTTTAACAGCATGTTCTAAAAACGAAGGACGGTCTTGGGTTGTTATTGTTACAAACATTTTTAAACGAAAATAAAATGAGTGCATTCAAATATACTGATGCAAATATTCTGTTGGGCCGCACTACAATCTTAAAAACATAAAAACTGATACTCTTGACATTGCTGTGCCCCAGACTGACACTTTTCAAAAAAAGGGGTTAGTACTCCATTAAACAGATATTTTAAACCCCCCCTATTAAAAAAGACTACATCGCGAAAGTGTGGTTTAGTCATCCGATGCAGTTTTATCAAAAACCATTAACTTTGCTGTGTTTTGTGCTTTCAACTGGATGTGGAGTGTCGTATGCGATCATTTAAAAATCATCCTGATCCTTTGGTGAGGTCAGTGTACAGATTCATTTCTATTACCCCTTTAGACGTATTTTGTCTGAATTGCAAGCACCATTACCAAATGAAAAACCCGGGTTAATCCATTCGGCAACAGAATAGACAGGGAAGGTTTTGAAAGGATCTGTAACGAATTCAATATTAATGTTAAAGGGACAGACTTTGGGACAAAAGTTGGATCTTAATCTGGTTTAGGCCCCCCTTATTTTTGGGGCGTGCACAGAAAGTAACTTGACTGGAACCTCCTTACACATCTTTCTTTTCAGGCACAGCTGTTCACCTAGGGTCCTTTAGAGCAAGAGCATAAAACAGCATGGACAACATTTATCTTGACGCTTCAAAGGGGCCCTAAGAAAAGGCAGGAATAGTACGAATAAACGACTCTGTTGTACTTACGTTTGGTGTTTGCTAGGTTCGCAAGCAAAAACGAGATCGAGCATAACAGATCCTTCTACTGGCTTTGATGCACAAAAACAAAACTTAGCAAATTTAGAGGACGCCATTAATTCTACGTTGATTTACCTTCAAGTATAAAAAGGTACCAACATGTTTACAATACGAAAAATCGAAGTAGACTTTGCTGTTGGTATGGTTTATACATGCTGCCTTCTGACCTCAGGCTCCAAGATAGGAACAATAATAAACTACAATAATGAAATCCTTGTGGCAGGTAATGAACAGAAGGTTGGGAAAAAAAGAAATTAAATTCTGAGCCAGTAATATTGCAAGCAGTAAAAAAACAAGTGGCCCCCAAGAATAAGTCATCAATCCCCGTGGCCCAAAGCCCAAAGACCGTTGAAGACCCGGACTCTGTTCGCGATGACCATGAATATGAAAAAGACAGCGCTTGTTCTTGGATTAACGGGCTAGGGTTACTTGGGCTTTATTTTACTAAAAATTAACCCAACTATTAAGAAGCTAATGCCCCCAAGTGCTCGGCCATAAAGGCCAACTACTTTGCTTGCAGTAGACAAAGCCAGCTAACGATACTCCCTAATTACCTGGTAAAGAGTGTATAGCTTACTGGTAATTTTTTTAATAAACCCCAAGATGATCAGCTGTTTTTTTTTCCCATGATTTATCAGGTGGAGGCGATGGGGGCGGAGGCACCGCCCTTGACCACCGCCGCCTGTAATTTGCCAACCACCAGTGTACTTATTGCAAATCCTAAGGCAGTTATAACACTTGCTAATGTGACTCCTTGCTCTCTAAAACAGTGTCGGATTCGTTCTGCTAGCGTTGTGTCTTCATTAAAATTCTTTGGATAGTTTTCTTATTCTGCTCACTTGAGTTGAATTGTTCTCGGTTAGTAGACAACACTTCTAGTCTTGCGGATCTTTCTTGTTTTAAGATCTTTTAGTCTTTGGGTTATTCTTTTTTTAATATCAGGGCCCCAAGTTGGCGTCATCAGCCTCAACGAGTTTTTCTTTTTTTCTTTTATAGCTCATCTATTTTCACCCAGTTTTGCCCAAATTGTTTTGTTAATTTTGCCTCTGATGCTTCTCAAAGCATGAAACAAGGGCCGCTATTTCTCGCATGGGTAGCGGTTTAGTCGTGTATAGTCTTTAAGCGGTTTCTTCTGAAAACTGGTTCTGCTTCTATTGCATTTATTAATTCGTTTGCCGATTGATTTTAATTTTTTTAAGTTCCATGGTTTTTCATTGGTTATCTGTCGGGGTTCTTGTAGGTGTTTTGAAGTTTAGAAACTGCATCTTACTAATTTTGGTTAGAAATGCCAAGGCGATTTTGATCTTTCACACTGAGTCTTTGTATAATTGTACTCTTGGCTAAAAACTTTGATGGGTCTTGTTTAGTTGTAAGCGAACAAGTTGTCCTTTATCGTTTTTCACAAACAAATGGTCATCTTTTACTTCAAATCCCTTAGGGTCTATAAATTCGGGAGGTTCTTGGCCTACGCTTTGGTAAAATGACTGACCTCTTTCTGTTAATTCACGCCCGTAATGAGAGCGCTGACGATGCCGTGTCAAGGGATCATTTCACTCTGTCGTCTCCACGATCAAAAACATCTAATCTTCTTCATCTTCAATTTCCCGCCATGTTTTTAAATAATTAACTTTTTTTTGCTTCATAAAAATGTCACAAGCATATGGCTCGATTCTTGACCCCTTTGAAGACTGAAAGAACCTTTGGCGTGAAGGGAAATAAGCGGAATATTACTGTTCCAAATAAACCATCTACTATTGATGCGGATCAAATTCTTACTGTTAAATTTCCAGACCTAGGAGCGGATGAAGTGATTGTGCCAGGCTCTGGGGCGGCTTACTTTTTTAAAAAAGAACTCGCTCAAAAACAGACCCAAACAGGACAGTTGTACAGAAATTGGGGGGGGCAATCGTTAAAAAAATTTCTATTTAAAAATTGAGGGCAGGAAATATTTTCTTTACACAATGCAGACATATTTTTAACTATTCTGATCTATGGCTAACCGGGAATGAAAGGGAGGATCTTTCATTTCAAGGAATCGAAAATGAAGAAGCACTAAAACTTAGAATGTCGCCGCACGCGAGGCAGATGCTAAAATCAGCAAAAAGTCTCTAGCTCTAAATTTTGCGTTTTGGAAATCGCTTTTTTCCATTCCCTTAGATTTGAGTTGTTAAGTGCGCATTTCGCCATACTTTCAAGGAGCATTTAAAAGACAGATTGTCATATGGGAATAACTTTTAATGAATACAAACGTGTTATTAGATCACAGACACCGAAGCAAAGTACAGCATTTTTTGACATCTCGTTAGAGTTTGACGTTGTTAGCAACCCTAATTTAGCAAGGCTGATTGAACAACAATATCAGTCAAAATTAGCAATATATTACGAAAGAGTGATTCATCATACAACATATCCTAGAAGCAGGGCAGACACTATATGGAATTTTAGTTTTAGCGTCTCAGCAAGATCGCTTAAAGGTATTTTATTGCTGTGTGAAGATGAAGAACCATTTGAAAGAGGAAGTGAAAAGTTTATTAATCCTAAAATAACGAAAGTACAATGTTCGATTGAGGGCAGTCCTAACCAAATCTACGCTAGCGGGCTTAAACCTTATCACCATTTTGACGAAATAAGAAAATTGTTTGGGGG
Organism: Conus ventricosus; assembly: GCA_018398815.1. Taxonomy (NCBI): domain Eukaryota; kingdom Metazoa; phylum Mollusca; class Gastropoda; order Neogastropoda; family Conidae; genus Conus; species Conus ventricosus. Next base: position 205,113 of record JAFLJL010018698.1, on the reverse strand, counting down.
TGGGAGGTGTAGAAATCCAAAGTTGACCTTGTGTCTAAAAATCTGCACCTTCACAGTGTAAGACTTGATGATTATTTAACAACAAAATACGGTTTATGGATTGACCTAAGGTCAACGGAGGATAATCGGTTACATGGAAGCGGAGAACTGTGAGAGACGTAATAAACATTCAAATTGATAAAGAAGAAGAAGCCGATAAACCGCTTAATGTACATTTGTTTTTAATATATGATGCGCAGCTGAATATTGAAGATAACAGACTAAAAGATTACAATACTAAATTATTTTTTATTTTATAAAAAGCATGTCTGTTCAGGTTTACCAAATGTGCCTACAGCGCCAGAGCCGCCAAAAGAAGGGATAGCCCCTGACATAAAAACCTTTAGATTAACAAACATTACACAAATGCAACAAAAACTAGAGCAGGACCTTTCAAAATACAGCAAAACCAAACGAAGGTATTCTGCTGCCTTTAATGCTGTTACATATGTTAATACTGGAACATCAACTATAAGTGCACTATCAGCAGGGACAAGTGTAGGCCTCTTAGCAACAGGCGTAGGTGCGCCCGCAGCTTTACCTCTAGGCGGTTTGTCTTTAGCTCTCGGCCTGTGTTCATTAGCTGTAAGTGCTGCTAGCAAAAAAATAAAAACTAAACTCCAAAAGCACACAGCTATGGTTCAACTAATAACAGCTAAACTTAGCTCGTTCAAACTGACAATAAATAAAGCGCTAGTTGACTCAAACATCACGGATGAAGAATTTAATCGTTTACAGGCCGATTTTGATGACTACAAAAGACAAAAGTTTGATCTTCAAAGAAAGGCGAGGGCAAGTTTTTCTCAACAGCCAGACGCCGAGCAGATAAAAAAGGAATGCTTAAAAAAAGTAAACGAAACATTAAACTCTGTTCTAAACAGCTCACATTAACAACGCCAAAGGGCGTTTATACTTTAGTTTATGAGTCCAAACACAAAAAGACCGTTGATATTGATTCTGATTAAGCCGTTGTATTTTTTTAATTTAAATAAATATGTTGGCTTAGAAAAGAAAGACAGCATGGCTAAGATATATGAAGGACAAGACGAATTGTTTGAAGGAATGCTCGAGAGAGAGCGTTTATCAAGAGCACTGAATGATATTGATTTAGAAGTTATTAATCCAGAAAACGTGCGGGCAAGCGTTGTACATGCAATTTCTCAAGTTCCAAGTAAACTAACAATAGACCCGCCAGTTAAAGTAATGTTAGCTGTTTTAATCGACTATATAACAATAAATGAAGAAAATCTAGAAGTCTGGGTCTCAACTAAACAGCAGACTATTCTTTCTCATAATGACTTAACACCGGTTGGGCAGACGAACTGCTTACACAGTTTGACGCTGCCGCTGAAGAAGCTAAAATGAGAGGCTCGGTTGGTCAGAGGGCGAAGTCTTAGAGATTAGATTAAAACAGGCTAAGTATGCACCGATTGTAGGCAAGGCTTACATTCCGCTACCTCGAGAGTTGGCTTCAAAGAGAGCAGTTGTAAACATAAAAAATTCAGACAACAAATGTTTCATGTGGTGTGTTCTTGGAAGGCTGCATCATGTCCGCGAACACGCAGAGAGAGTGACTAACTATCGGCAATACACCAAAGATCTTAACTTCAATGGAATATCCTTTCCTGTTAGTGTAGACCAAATTGATCAGTTTGAAGAACAAAACAAACCAATAACTGTTAATGTATACACATGGGATGAGGAAACAAATTTGGTGCCAATTAAAGTGTCCAAGAACAGTCCAACAATAGGCGAACCAGACAAAAATCATGTTGACTTACTCCTAATGTCTTCGCCAACAGGGCTACCGCATTACACATTGATACGAACAATGAGTAGACTAATGCAGCATACTTCAAAAGATCATGGCAAACAAGAATTCTGTAGAAAATGTTTAACAAGAATGCCATCTGTTCAAGCCGCGAGCGAACATAAGAAACATTGTAAAAGTTCTGTAGACTGTAATTACAGAACTAATTACGCCCCCACCCGGATCTAAAGTTAGTTTTAAGAACTGGAAACGGCTGCAACATTCTCCATATGTTGTTTACGCAGACTTTGAATCACTCATTGTTCCTTATGAAGGGCCAGCGCCACAAAAACTTCGAAAAACAGTCTTAATGAGTAATCATCAGATCTGTTCATTTGCTTTCATTATTGTTAGGTCGGATGGCGTTCATTCAACGCCAGAATTATATAGAGGGCCTAATGCTGCAGAATACTTCTTAAAACGCATGCAGCAAGGGCGTAATGACTGTTCTAATAATTCTGAATTTATCTGAAATCATAATGGACGCCTGAAGACCAACAACAGTATGACTCGGCCACACATTGTTGGATTTGCGGTTTAGGCCTCTCATCAGACGAAGCCAATCCAAAAGTAAGAGACCATGATCACATTAGCGGAAAGTTCAGAGGAGCGGCGCACAGTAAATGCAATCTTCAACTAAAGTTTGATCCTAAGACATGGAAGCTGCCCATCTTCTTTCATAACTTGCGAGGTTACGACTCTCATCTTATATTGCAAGCAGTAACCAACGCCTTCAGGGTAGCATGCATTGCACAGTCATCAGAAAAGTACATGTGCTTTAATCTAAATAACATGTCTTTTTATGACTCTATGCAACACATGATGGGATCATTAGAGTCACTAGCTATGTCCTTAAAGGCCTGCCCAATAACAGAAGAATATTTTGGACCCAACTCTCGTTAGAAAGGGCGTTTATCCTTATGAGTACATGAACAGTTGGGAAAGGTTTGACGAAGATACACTTCCTCCTAAAGGCGCGTTCTTTTCTAGTCTTAGAGGAAAGGACATCAGTGATTTGATTACCAGCATGCTCAAGATGCGTGGCAAAAAGTTAGAGTGTAAACGATGGGAGGACTATCATGACTCCTACTTGATGGCAGATACATGTTTGTTGGCGGATATTTTTGAAAATTATAGAAAGACCTGCATGAAACATTATAGCCTGGATCCTGCGCATTACATTTCTGCGCCCGGGATGAGCTGGGATGCTTTCTTAAAGTTTACTGGAGTACAGATTGATTTATTGTCTGACCTACCAATGATTCAGATGATTGAAAACGGATTGCGTGGAGGAATTAGTATGGCGTCGCATCATTACTGTAAAGCAAACAACAAATACTTGGGACGACTATGATCCGAGTAAAAGGTCTAACTATCTCATGTATTTAGATGCAAACAATCTGTATGGATGGGCAATGGCGCAATCGCTTCCATTACGCAACTTTAAAATGTACACAGGCGGCGATCCGAATAATATTCAAAAGGGATAAAGTGGTTGGGCAGTTTAAAGCCTGATCAACAGCGTGGTTTCATTCTAGAAGTTGACTTAGAATATCCTCATGAACTCCATGACCTGCATAATGAACTACCCATTAGCAGCAGAAAGTCTAAAGATGAACCCAAGAGAACCGCCTAAACTTGTACCTAATCTTCGAGGCAAAAAAAATTATGTCTGTCATGACAGACTTCTACAATTTTATTTAAGACATGGGCTGAAGTTGGCAGCAGTTCATCGCATAATTGCTTTTGATCATAGAACAGTTCATGAAACCTTACGTCATGAAGAACACTGATCTTAGAACTAAATCCACAGATGCTCAGAAAAAGACTTTTTCAAGTTGATGAACAACAGCTGTTTTGGAAAGATATGGGAATCCTCACAAGCGCAAAGATGTCAGATTAGTCACCAAAGAGAACGAAGCAATTAAGCTGACTTCAAAACCTAATTATCAGGACTTCAGAAGATTTCATGATCAGCTTTTTGGTTAATGATGAAAAAAAAGAAAGTCAAATTAGACAACCTGTATTTATCGGGTTTACTGTTTTAGAATTATCAAGCTTTTAATGTTAGAATTTCTTTATGACTACTTTAAACCTTCGTATCCAGAGTCCAGGGTACTTTACACAGATACAGATAGTTTTGTTATAGATATCCCTACTGAAGACATCTATAAAGACATGGAAACCGAAGTAGCTAAAGGGCATGCGGGGTGGTACGACACATCTGATTACCCTAAAGATTCGCCTTTACATTCAATTACTAATAAGAAGGTTTTTAGGAAAGATGAAAGATGAATTATCTGGAAAGGTGATTAAGGAGTTTATTGGTTTAAGGTAAAATGTACAGTATTTCGAGCCAGGAGAAATCATTAAGAAAGCAAAGGGAATATCTCGCAGTTGTTGTGCAGTCAAACATATCACATGACAACTACAAAGAAGCATTGTTTGGCAATAAGACTTTTCATCATGACAACGTAAAACTACGATCTAATCTACATGAGATCAACACAACTGTTGTAACAAAGAGTCATTAGATAGAACAAACACAAAACGTGTGTTTGTTAATCCAGAGTTTTCATATGCAATTGGACACTGGAGAACCGTAAATTAATTTAAAGCGGAACTGTGCCTGGTGGGATTATCTGCAGTTCTTCCTTCACAAAAGATCTTTGAGGAGCCGGTTGTTTTGTTGTGTCAGTTTTCTCGTAAATATAATACACGGGCGGATTCATTTTTACAATTCTTTTTATTTCATATGGATCAACACTCCAAACCGGATCGGTTGCCCTGATGCGAGGTCCCCTTCTGCTTCCCCTGGTAAATAAAAGGTACCTTACTTTTTAAACCAAACGGTAATAGTTTGCCGGATGAAGACTCTCCTTCAACAACATTTATTGTTTTTCTTTGGATTGCTTGTACTGGTTTTAGCCCTTTAAATTCTTCATTATTCATTGCGCGCAAAAACTGAGGGCAGTCTTCTAACCCATTCTGTGTTGCGAGAATTGACAATCAGCTCTCTGTGATACTGGTAGGAAAAAAGTCTTTCAGCTAACTGTTTGTTAAAGTTTCAACTAAAGCCTGTGATCTGTGAACTCCTGGAATGCCTCTTTTGATGGTAACTCTATGTTTCAACAATATTTGATTCACTTGCCCTTTAAATTCTTTTCCATCATCAACTTGAATCATGCGAGGGAAAGTTAGTGGGCCTCGTTGGTATATCAGTTGTATAGCAACAGCAACAGCAGAAGCACTCTTTTGTGTTAATGGTTCCGCATCTTTATATCTTGAAGCTATGTCAATGACTGTGAGTGCGTACTTAAATCTTTTTCGTCTAATCTATCAGAGGGTAAATATAGAAGGTCCATTTGATGGGTGTCGTTTGGAGTTGTGTTCACAAAGTGCGGTCTCTGTATTCGTCTAGGCGCTGGTAAATAAATTTGCCAAATCGCTTGTTTAGATAACCATTCCTTTGCTGTTTGTTCACTGACTCCTGCCGCTTGGCTTAGCTTTTGTATTGCTGTGATACCCTTCCAATATCCTTTGGGCGAATAATAGATTTTGTTCATTTTTTATTCAGCCAATATTATGTGCAACAAAATAGACAACGGTCATACCAAAGGCAATAAACGCGATTTCTTGCATCTTTTGTTTTTCTGATGGATGATAAAGTCACTGAAATTTTGGTGGGGCAATGTCTCGATGGGTTTGCCTGTTACTAGATAATAGTTGTTTTATTGCTTGATCAACATCTTTAAATGTGTAAGCTGCATGTCCCTGTTTTTTCAGTGTGTTATTAATAAAATCTAACTGCTCAATTCTCTGCTTTTCATAGCGATCTTGTGCTGCAGTTTAGTTGCTCCACAGCTTTGTTATGTCTTTTTCTCTCGCCGTCGTCCGCAGTTTACTAAACGCGTAATTACTTCCGCTAAAAGCAAGCGCTTTTCACCACAGCGCCACCTATCATCATTACAAGTGAAGCCATTTTTTATAAATGTATTTTTTATTTACATATTTATACTGTCTGGAATTATTCCTTGCTTGACTAGAAAATTCTTTCGTGGCAAACGAAGCTGCTATAACAGCAATCAGCTTTGCTGAGTCTTCAAAGTCTAGTTTGCCAAGATCTGCTGGTTTAATTCTTAACAAGCTTTTACCAAGCATTGTGTATCCTACACTTAACCCCCAATAACAGCAGAATGGTATACAAGGTTAGCAACAGTTTTTTCGGTGCTCATTTTTTAGAAAATAAAATAATTATAATTAATAAAAAACATGAACAGTGATGATCTACTACAGCTACAAGGCAGCCTAAACCTTCCTGAACTTATAAATGACCAAGTTGATGATCAAGCTATTATGCCCAAAAAGGAAAGGCTGTATTCTTTGGCAGCATGTGGGAAAACAAAACAGTTCCTCGGAACTGAATTCAGCATAGAACAGATTCAGCAGATGTCGCCACAAGACATTATAAAGTATCATAACAGGTATGAGGCGCAGTTGGGGTCGAGAATGGTAAAAAGCGTTGGGCAAACGGTTCTTAGTTTGTACACTAAACTAGTCAGTAGATTTGCCCCCATTGATTCTGAACAAGATCTTACGTATGATTTAACGCAAGATCCGGTTTTAACAAAGTCATTAGAGTCTCTAGGATGTGATCTATACTACAGATTTGGAACATTGTTATCGCCATTAATCATGGGTTAATAACTTTTAATCATAATGATTTGTTTCCCTTCAAAATGAACGAGCTGGAAAATCATCAGAATCAGGAAACATTGAATCAGGTGGAGAAAGTAACCAGCCAGAAAAATCAGCAGAATCAGAAAACACTGAACCAGGTGGGGGCCAGTGAAAAGCATCCTCATCCTGGGCGTGTTAAAGCAGGAAAAAAATTAGCAGAGTGGAACAGACAAAAAAAATTAATGTTACAGAATATAACTCATGAAAACATAACACCGCCAGCGCCAGAACAAGTTGATTCAATGCCCGCTATAAAAACTCCATGTGATACAAGACCTACAGCACCAAAGTCCTCATGGAATATTGAACTTAAAACTGTTGCATTTTTGGCGCCATGCTGCTGTTGGGGGCAGTTATTACGGTTATAAAATATATACACAATGGCAGCAGAAACAAAAGCAATCAAAAAAATCTGAACCACTAAATACAGAAAAAGACAACTGCACGCCAAACCGCCACAACAAAAGATCATTTTGATCCATTTCAAATGGAATAATATTTTAAGAACTTAATTTTAATTTTTTTGTTTTTTTGATAAAAATAGATCATGGCGTATTATAAAATGATGAAGTCAATAAATAAAGACATGGAGTCTATAAAAGACATTTCCATAGACCAGAATTGTAATCAATGCGGTTGCTTAGGATGTAAGAACTTCATTAAGATCTATGCAGAGAACGCTGAGCAAGACATCCTCAACGATGACGCGTTTTTGAGGCGTGTGTGTACTATATTAGACATTACTATTTAAGATAAAAACATAGATTGTATTTTTTGATAATTATAAGATAACTTGAATAAGAACTTGGTTGTACTTAGAGGATGACTTAGTTATTGATCTTGAGGAAACTTAATTAAGAACTTAATCAAGAACTTATTAAGAAACTGGAAGTATTAATTAAAAACTTAAATTAAAAACTTAATTAAGAACTTGGGGGGTGACTTGAAGTGACTTGAGGCGACTTAAGTTAAGAACTTAAAAGTGACTTAAGTGTGTGCATGCGTGGGGTGGGGGTGGGGGGAGGAGGTGTGCATGCGTGGGGTGGGGGGAGGAGGTGTGCATGCGTGGGGTGGGGGTGGGGCACATCTGTCCCAGTTACGAGCACCACTACATCCTGTTAGACTCATGCTGCTAAAAATAGGACGTTCACAATAAACGGCTATTTATAGTAGCAGTCAGCAAGGCTAATTTTACTGCAGTCCTCTTGCTGCTAAATATAGCCGTTCATGTATAAACGGCTATTTATAGCAAGGCTGACTTCACCACAGCCTCTTGCTGCTAAAAATAGCCGTTCATATATAAAACGGCTATTTATAGCAAGGCTGACTCACCACAGTCCTCTTGCTGCTAAAAATAGCCGTTCATATATAAACGGCTATTTATAGCAAGGCTGACTTCACCACAGCCCTCTTGCTGCTAAAAATAGCCGTTCATATATAAACGGCTATTATAGCAAGGCTGACCTTCACCACAGTCCTCTTGCTGCTAAAATAGCCGTTCATATATAAACGGCTAATTTATAGCAAGGCTGACTTCACCACAGCCCTCTTGCTGCTAAAAATAGCCGTTCATATATAAACGGCTATTTAATAGCAAGCTAACTTCACCACAAGCCCTCTGCTGCTAAAAATAGCCGTTCATATATAAACGGCTATTTTATAGCAAGGCTAACTTCCACCACAGCCCTCTTGCTGCTAAAAATAGCCGTCATATATAAACGGCTATTTTATAGCAAGGCTGACTTCACCACAGTCCTCTTGCTGCTGAAAATAGCCGTTCATATATAAACGGCTTTTTATAGCAAGGCTAACTTCACCACAAGCCCTCTTGCTGCTAAAAATAGCCGTTCATATATAAACGGCTATTTATAGCAAGGCTGACTTCACCACAGCCCTCTTGCTGCTAAATATAGCCGTTCATGAAATAAACGGCTATTTATAGAAAGGGGCTGACTTCACACACAGTCCTCTTGCTGCTAAAAATAGCCGTCATATATAAACGGCTATTTATAGCAAGGCTAACTTCACCACAGCCCTCTTGCTGCTAAATATAGCCGTTCATGTATAAACGGCTATTTATAGCAAGGCTGACTTCACCACAGTCCTCTTGCTGCTAAAAATAGCCGTTCATATATAAACGGCTATTTATAGCAAGGCTAACTTCACCACAGCCCCTCTTGCTGCTAAATATAGCCGATCATGTATAAACGGCTATTTATAGCAAGGCAGACTTCACACACAGTCCTCTTGCTGCTAAAAATAGCCGTTCATATATAAACGGCTATTTATAGCAAGGCTGACTTCACCACAGTCCTCTTGCTGCTAAATATAGCCGTTCATGTATAAACGGCTATTTATAGCAAGGCTGTAAGCAAAAACTAAAATCTGAAACTTTAGTAAATTAGTATTGAAAACGGATAACCCTACACAGTATGTTTGTTTGTAAATAATCGTTATTTTTTGGTTATTGAAGTCTTACTTGTCAGAGAACAGGAAAACCTTTATTCTGGGTCACTTTCGCCCGAAACTGGTTGAGGGCGAAAGTGTCCAGAATGAAGTTTTCCTGTTCTCTCCTGTTATAAAGAACGCAGAAAGAGTATCTAATTATGAACAATATAAGCAAGAGCTGAACTTTGATAACATAACCTTTCCAGTAAGTATAAACAGTATATCTCAGTTTGAAGAGCAAAACAACCCAATCACTGTAAACGTATACACATGGTCTGTAGAAGCCGATCTAGTGCCTCTAAGGGTTTCTCCCAACGCTCCCACTTTAGGCGAGCTGCTTAACAAGCAAGTAGACTTGATACTGTTTAAAGATAGTACAAAGAGTCATTATGTATTAATCAGAACAATAAGCAGACTTATGGGTTTTACATCAAAGAATCATGCTAAGAAAGGGCTTTGTAGAAGGTGTCTGCTAAGAATCCCAACTATAAAAGCAGCTGCCAGTCATAAGAAACATTGTAAAGGTTTTGTAGACTGTGAAACCGAACTCCTCACACCTAAACCAGGGTCTAAAGTTAGTTTTAAAAATTTACACAAAATGCAAATGAGCCCATACGTGGTTTATGCTGACTTTGAATCGCTCTTGCCGCAGTACTATGGTCCACAACAGCAAGAACAAAAAACAACATTATTAACCCACCATCAGATCTGTTCTTATGCGTTTATTGTTGTTAGGTCAGATGGGGCACACACACACCCAGAGATTTATAGAGGTCCCAACGCAGCTAGTAGATTTTTAGAGCAGATGAAACAACTTCATAATTACTACCCAACCAACTAAATCTTTCAGACATTGTTATGACTCCTGGAGACCAAGAACGCTATGACTTATCTACACACTGCTGGATTTGCAGCTTAGAGCTAGCACCTAACAGTAAAGACGTGACAGTAAGAGACCACGATCACATTAGCGGAAAATTCAGAGTAGCAGCACACAACAATTGTAATCTTCAACTTAAGGTTAATCTTAAGACATGGAAACTGCCTATCTTCTTTCATAACTTACGAGGTTACGATTCTCATTTATCATGCAAGCAGTGACTTCTGAATATAAGAGGGTTACCTGCATTGCGCAATCTTCAGAAAAGTACATGACTTTTACTCTCGATTGTTTATCTTTTTATGACTCTGCCCAACATCTGATGGCAAGTTTGGATAAGTTAGCAGGATCGCTACAAGACTTTCCAATAACTAAACAATATTTTGACCCATCTTTAGTGCGTAAAGGTGTTTATCCTTATGAATACATAAACTCGTGGGACAGGTTTGATGGAGACTCGCTTCCTCCAAAAGGCACTTTCTTTTCTAGTCTTAGAGGCAAAGACATAACTGATGCTGACTATGAATACGCTCAGAAAGCCTGGACAGAATTACACTGTCGAACAATGGGCAAACTATCACGATCAATACTTGATGGCTGACGTGTGTTTATTAGCAGACGTCTTTCAGAATTACAGATCTACATGCATGAAACATTACTGACTAGACTCATCACATTACATCTCTGCACCTGGCCTTTCTTGGGATGCATTCTTAAAGTCTAGCCGCAGAAAGATTGACTTAATTTCTGATCTACCCACACTTCAGATGATTGAAGATGGGCTAAGGGGAGGCATTAGCATGGCCTCACATCCTTACTGCAAAGCTAACAACAAATATTTAGACGACTATGATCCTACTAAACCATCCAACTATCTAATGTACTTAGACGCTAACAATCTGTGTGGGTGGGCCATGAGTCAACCGCTCCCACTGAGAAACTTTAAAATGATAAAAGGGCCTCATAATGTCAATACTGTGTTAGGTGTGTTGTCACAGCTTCTGCCTAATAATCCAGCAGGACTAATCTTAGAAGTAGACTTAGAATATCCTAAAGAATTACACGATCTTCACAACGATTACCCCCTAGCCGCAGAAAGATTAAAGATGAGTCCTATCGAACCGCCTAAACTTGTTCCCAATCTTAGGCATAAAACTAAATATGTGTGCCATTACAGACTCCTACAGTTTTACTTAAGACACGGGTTGAAACTGACAGCTGTTCACAAATAATTATATGTGACCAAGAGCCCTTTATGAGGCCATACATCAAGAAGAATACTGATCTTAGAACCCAAGCCACTGACGCTTCAGAAAAAGACTTCTTTAAACTGATGAACAACAGCTGTTTTGGCACAACCATGGAAAATCCACACAAACGTAAAGATGTGAAATTAGTTACAAAAGAAAACCAAGCAATTAAGTTGGCCTCTAAACCCAACTATCAAGACTTTAGAAGATTTAGCGACAGCCTGGTTGGCATTATGATGAAGAAAAAGGATGTTAAGTTAGACAAGCCGGTGTTTATCGGCTTTACTGTATTAGAGTTGTCGAAGTTATTGATATTAGAATTTCTGTACGACTACTTTAAACCACTGTACCCAGAAGCAAGAGTCCTTTACACAGACACTGACTCTTTTATTCTAGACGTCCCCACAGAAGACTTCTATAAGGATTTAGAAACAGAAGTGGCTAAAGGAAACTGATGGTGGTACGACACATGCGACTATCCAAAAGACAGTCCTTTACATTCAACTGTGAACAAGAAAGTAATTGGAAAGATGAAGGATGAACTTAATGGACAGTTATAAAAGAATATGTTGGTTTGCAGTCGAAGATGTATAGCGTTGCCAGCCAGACTTCTGTAATGAAAAAAGCTAAGGGCATAAGTAAAGAAGTTGTCAAAAAAATGTATCTCACGACAACTACAAGCAAGCTCTCTTGAAAACAAAGTATTTTATCACACAAATGTTAATCTGCGCTCTACTCTCCATCAAGTAAACACAACTGCTGTTAACAAAAAAATCACTAGTCTCTAACAATAACAAGAGAACTTACGTCAATCCTGAGTTTTCATATGCTGTAGGGCATTGGAGAACTTTAAAATATTAACTTGACTGACTTGGCTTGTACTTAACTTAAGAACCTAACAAGAACTTACTTAAGAACCTAAATAGTACTTACTTAAGAACCTAACTAGTACTTACTTAAGAACCTAACTAGTACTTAAAACAAGAACCTAACTAGTACTTAAAACAAGAACTTATTTTTTTTAACTTTACTTGTTATTTACTTGCACTTAACTTAAAAAATACTTTCTATAACTAACTTAACTTGTACTTATCTAGTTCTTAACTTGTACTTTATTTAGTTCATTAAAAAAACTATTCCATAGAAAATGGGTCCACAACAGGAGGTTGCACTTTTTTGCAGAAGCTGGCTCTTCTTCTTTACTGGGTCTGTGGGGGTTTGTGACTTTGCTGCTAAGTATGGCGTCAGACATTTGTGTGCTAAAACACCCCACCAACAACAACAGCAGCAAATACATGATAATACATCTTATCGTTTGTTTGTGATTGTGTTGTTGTTAATTGGGTTGTTGGTGCTGGCGGCGATGCTGTATTACTATCTAACAATTTTTGTTTTGCTGATTGGTTTGCTTTCTCAGTCTGTTCCATCAGCTAGTTTACGCCCAGCCTCAACACGTCCAGGACTTTTAGACTTAGTAACATTACTCACTTGTGGTACATTCGCCTGTGGTACATTCTGCTCCTGCGGACTGTCCTGCGGATTGTCCTGCAGCGTCTTCTTCTCCTGATCACTCATTTTTTTAATATTGCGATTAAATTTAATATGATCAAAATTAATATGATTAAAAGTAATTAATCCCATGATGAATGGGCATAACATAGTCCCAAATCTGTAATACATGTCACATGCAAGAGTTTCTAGGGACTTGTTTAAAACCGGATCTTGTGATAAGTCATATTTTAAATCTTCTTCTGAATCAACTGGCGCCATCTTACTTACTAACTTAGCACATAGGCTAATCATTGTCTGCCCCACTGATCTAACCATTTTTTACCCTAGCTGTGCTTCGTACCTAGCGTAGTACTTCTCAACGTCTGATGTAGACAGTTGTTGAATCTGTTCAATACTTAATTCAGTGCCTAAATACTGTTTAGTTTTTCCACAAGCAGCTAGAGAGTATAATCTTTCTTTATGGCAGTGGTCTGCTGAGTACCCTACGGAGTAGTCTGCTTGCTCCTCACACTTTAATAGTTCGTCACAATCCATTTTAAAAAGCAATAAAAAAAATAATATAATACTTTTAAAACCATGAGTTTAACGCTGGTTAATTATGCAGTGCCTGTTGTTGGTGTTATAGTCTATTCAACCCTTGCAAACTGCTTGTTAGGAATAAAAACCGCCCAACATGGGAAAGATAGAAGATTCACCAAAACTAGTTGCAGCCTTATTTTTAGCTTTAACAACAAAAGATTATCTGATTAAAAAGCACATAGACAGTCTTTCGTATTATGATTATTTTATTTTAGTTAATAAAAAGATGAGTGAAAAAAAGAGTATCAATACGATTTACCACTCTGCTGTGATTGGCGGTCTTAGTATAGGCTATAGCGTGCTAGCAAAAACATGTTTAAAATGAAGCTGGCAGATCTAGAAGGTTAGACATTGAGGACGTTGTTAAGGTTATAGTTGTAATTACTGCAGGGATTGCGTCAAAAGACTTTCTTGTTACACAGGGGATTATCCCAGAAAATATTAATGCACAGAAAGATTAATCTAGAAAATATTTATTTATACAAAGATGTCTGGATTAGTTCTGATGGTGGGAGGAGCTATTGTTAATGCATTAGCCTTCTCTGTAAGCAATTATATGTTTAGTAAATTGCGGTCCGATGAAGAAAGAGAACGTCATAACAAAGCAATGGAAAATTTAGCTAAGGCAAGAGACGCTTACGAGAAAAGACGAATTACCCACTTAGACTTTATTAATAAAAAGTTAAGAGAACAGGGACATGCAGAGCACACATTTACAGACGTTGATGCCGCAATGAATGAGTATTAATTAGTGACAGGAAATAAGTTTCTAACATCACCGCCGCCAGAACTGCCTGAATTTTATGAACCATCTGAGGAACAGAAGACTGCAGAGATAGTTTTTTATTGCAGTTCGCATGACCTCAGTCTATCTTGTTGCTCACTTTCTTGTGTAAAAATAAAATGCATTTAAAATATGAACAAAATATATTATTCTCCTAAAGGTTATTGGAAAGGAAAGACTGCTATTGAAAAACTGAGTAAAGCTGCAAGAGTGTCTGAATCAGATGCGAAAGACTGGCTTTCAAAACAGGCAATTTGGCAAATATATTTGCCTGCCCCATAAAGAATAATAAGGCCTCGATTTGTTAACTCAGTTCCAAATGATACCCACCAGATGGACTTGCTGTATCTTCCACATGACAAAGTTAGAAGAAAAAAGTTTAAGTATGCCCTGACAGTTGTTGACATGGCTTCAAGATACAAAGACGCTGAACCTTTAACAGATAAAAGCTCAACTGCTGTGGCTGTGGCTTTACAACAAATATACATGCGAGGTCCATTAAAATATCCTAGGATGATTCAAATTGATGATGGAAAAGAGTTTAAAGGCTCTGTAAACAAGCTGTTTTTAAAACATCATGTTACAGTTAAGAGAGGGATCCCAGGCAACCATCGATCACAAGCCCTAGTAGAAAACTTTAATAAGAATCTAGCTGAACGCCTGTTTACCTACCAATATCACAGAGAAATTATAGATAGAGAACGCAACACAGAATGGGTTAGGAGATTGCCAGCAGTCTTACGTGCCATGAACATGAAGAATTTAAAGCAACAGGCCTTAAACCAGTAAACGCAATCAAATTAAAAAAAAAAGCATTACTGAAGACGTGCAGGGGACTCAAAAACTCTTGCCGTTTGGACTAAAAGTAAGATACGTGTATGCTCCTGGAGAGGCAGAAGGCGATGTTAGAATTAGAGCTACAGACCCCATATGGAGCGTAGATGTATATGAAGTTGAAAGAATTATGAAAACAACCCCTCCCGTGTATTATTTAAAGAGAGACTCTCTCTTCTAGCGGTGCTACTACGTCTAAAAAGCCTGCCCCTAAAAGATCGTTTGTTCGCGAAGAGCTGCAAGTTGTCCGCCAAACACAGTGAGTTAAACTTATATTTTTATGTCCTTGGAGAGAATGTAAATATGTTTGTTCACGATCACCAAATCTTATCTTGCACGTAAGGCCCCCGTTTTAAATTAACGATTACGTCGATTTTTAGAGGTTTTGGGGTGTTAATTTTTGTGTGAAAAGGTGTTGATTTTGGCCAAAACTGATATGAGATGGATGTGATTTGTATGTGAAAAGGGGGTTTTCGTGCAAAATAAGATGGGTGAGCTTGAACGAACATATTTACATTCTCTATTGTTCTTTATCTGATGATAACCACCATTTCTAAATACCACTACATTTGATTTACTTAGATTAACAGTTAAACCAAGCTTTATTGCTGTATCGTGTAAAGTATTTAACTGATGTTGAATCCCCGCAACAGAGTCGGAGAATAAAATTATGTCATCTGCGACATCAAAATGACAAGTTCTAAGAAATCTGGTAAGAGCTGAAGTCCGTGTTTCCCTTTCTAATTATTTCTTCTGCTAACTCATTAATGAATATGGAGAACAGAACTTGCTTAACCCAATTGCACATAATCTGTTGCAATTTCTCACTCTTGCTTTGACTACCATTATACATGCTAGTTAAAACTCATACATTTTCCCATCGATTCCTTTTTCCTTCAAAACAGACCATAAATTATTACGTATAACGAGTCAAAAGCTTTCTTAAAGTCAATATATGCAACATACAGTTTCTTTTGCAATAATAATTGTATTTTGAATGAAAGAATATAATGTAAATATATGGTCAATTGTACCATATTTTTCCTAAAGCCAGCTTGACAATCATTGATAACGTTATTTCCTCTACCACTTTGTTAACTTAGCGTTTAGTATATGGCTGTGAATTTTGCTGCAGATGTTCAGTAGGGAATTCTCTATAGTTATCTGGTAAATTAGTGTCACCCTTTTTAAAGAGTGGTTGTATTATTGCTTCTGTCCACTGTAAAGGATACTTCCCCGAAGCACATAAGACCACTGAATAAAATAACTAAAAAAGGGAGTCAATAGTACAGATCGAATTTTTAATATTTCCCCAATAATTCCGTCAGGCCCTGCTGCTTTTCCATCTTCAAGGAGCGGACAGCTGCGTACACCTCAGATTCGGTGATTTCGCATTCAAGAGTCTCTGTGTTGAAGTGATTAAAGCATTCACTCTGTTGGGACTCGTTTTCATTGTTAGCGTTTTCTACATTGTCTATATTTACATCAGACTGAAATGCGTCACAAAAATGGTTGTACCAGTCTTCTGCAGAAATAACATTTGTAGCAGTTTTCTTATACATACAGGACTTAATTTTATTCCAAAAGCCAGACGAGTTGTTAATATTTTCATTGAGAGATTCTAAACCTTCTTGCCGATGTTGTTTTCGTTTATTCTAATAACCTTTTTTAATCTCTACGTTTTTGGTTGTAATCTGCCCTTAACATCTCTTCTTTGTCAACATTTTCAATATTGTCGATGTCCTCGATATCCTTATTTGTACGAACACAATATAACTGTCGCAGATCGTGTCTGAGCTCCTTTCTGTGCTGCTGCCGACATTCTTGGTCAAACCATACATTTGATTTTTCTTTACCAACTACGATAGTTTTCTTTCATAAATTGACTAGCAGAAAGTAACGCATCATTAAAAATGTCAGCGGCTTTGTTTACGTCATCGTGAACACCAAGAGTAGCATTTTCCAAGCAGAGCTTGAAATCGTCTGATTCAATATTTTCTCGAAACTCTTCACTTTTACTTCCATCCCAAATTAATTTCTCAAATGCGTACGGTTTTTCTGGTAAAGCTCATTAGTGGGGCTGCTCAATTGTGACTTCAATCTGACTTCTAGAGGCACATGTTTTGACTCTATTCTTGGTCTGACATGCAAAGATACACAGTGACGAATCAAACGTTTTGACATTATGGCATAGTCAACAATGCTGCATCCAGTCGGAGAAATATATGTAAAGTTGCCAAGATCAATATAGCCTTTTACGGCCCCATTCAAAATGGATAACTCAAAACAATCACAAACATTCAACAAATATATACCAAATTCATTTAAAACAGTGTCTTTAGACGTGCGAAAGACGTTTGATCATCACCCCCCCCCCCCCCCTTCCAAAACCCAGCGCGCCCCTTCATTTTTTCCCCAAGCTCCCCCTTGTGCGTTAAAACCCCAAAGGAAAAGAAAAATGGTACATTTCAAACTTTCCATGATCGGGAACACGTTCAAGGCCCGCCCCTTTTTTTTCAGGCCCCTGATAAATACAAATTCAGGGTAATATACTTTTTCCCATCAAAATTGTGGAAATCTGTTTAAACAATCTTTCCATTTAAATACTAATTCCATTCAAAAACACTTGTCCACAAGGGGCTAACTTTTTTTGACCCAAAACCCAAATACCCAAAACTTTTTAACCCCTCGGAAAGCTTAACCCCAGAATTATAAAAGTTTAAAAAAGGGAAAAGAAATGGGTTGGAAAGGAGTAGCAAAAGTTTCACAAGCAAAAAAAAATTAAAGCTACTTAAATAAGATCGAAAAAACCCATGGTGCAATTACGCAGACGATCTTGCCATTGATGCTCTGAGAAGTACATAACAACGCCTTTTTAAAGGGATCCAGGAAGCCCTGGGGAAGATCGAGTTTGGACAAAAAGGGGCTCTAACCTTAAAACCCAGAAAAAACCCACATAACCTCTTCGTCGGTACAAAAAACAAGAGGCCGCCTCCCAGGGAAAGGGCCCCCACGCCCTTCCACAGGAAAAGTCCCCCATTTACTTAGGATCCTTTTGACCCCGGGAGGACTTGGGACACCAATCAACAAGCAAAAAGAGCCGGGCTACGTTTGGCAGTGAAGAAATTATCAGGAATTCCTGGGGCGCTACAACACCCAGAAAAAAACTGTCCCTTGGACGAGTCAGACCGTCCTAAAATATGGTACAGCTCCGGGGGACAGAAGCCAAGCCCAACCTAGACAAATTTCCCAAAGGTCCAACCGGCGCCCCAGGACCTCACTGGCACTCTAAATCACCCCGATCCAAGCCTGGGAACTCTGACAGGCTTCAAACCCTTTGGGGAAAGCAGGAGAGACCCAAATCCTCCCCCCAAGCTTCAAATTCAAGGGATAAAACACCCCATGAAAAAAAAAAAATGTCACAGTCAACCCCCGTGCAAATGAAGCGCAGCAGTTTTTGCACAACGCTCGCAGCTCCCGAGGCAGGACCCGAAAAAATGCAAGGAAAAAAGCAATCCAAACACAGCTTGACCCGCTTGGAGAAGGGACCAGTTTTTGGAAGTCAGAGAGACAATCCCCGGCATTTTCCCAAAAGGGTACACGTCAAACCAGAGAAAAAAGCACTAGCTCTAGACTATATGGAAAGGCAAACCCCAAGGGGCTAGGGGGCGTATGCCTAACGGGCGGCTAGCAGAGGAGGCTACCAGAAAAAAGGAGGTGGAGGAAAATTTTGTAAACCTTTGGGGTGGAATCACGTCCGACAAGCCATCCCCACTGGTAAATTCTCCACGAACTCCCAAAGCTGAGGCAGACGCATTGCAGACAGCAGCAGAGACACTGTGTGCGAATAGAGAGGCCATGCATCCCAAAGTCGTCATCTTCTCTGATGCACTGTCAGTACTTCAGACTGTACAGAACCCAAAGAACAAGGACCTCAACCCCCTTGTCTCTGCACTTGCCAGACTGCAGCAGGCCACTGAAACTAACCGCCCATTCAGTGGATACCCTCACCACTGCAACATAGCAGGCAATGAGGAGGAAGACCGACTGGCGAAGGAAGGAGGAGAGGGCAGCCACAAGAGGAACAGGAAATCTCCTATGAAGAGGCCAAGACGATCATCAAGGAGAAGCAGAGGAAAAAGATGGCTTCAGCTACACCCAGATTATAACCAGACAGATCCCTACTACCTCCTACTCAGACCAGACCAAGTAAACATTGTGAGCTGAGGACGGTCCGCTCCAGGCTACACCATCACATGTTCACAAGGTTCCGCATTGGCGAGTCTGCAGTGTGCCCCTGCGGTACAGCACCAATGACAGTGGAACACTTCCTACAGGACTGTCCAACACACCATAACCTGAGAGCAGAGACCTGGCCTGCTGACCAACCGATGAGGGAGAAAACTCTACGGATCTCTGGAGAGCCTCCGAACGGGGAAAAAGAATGGACAACCGTGGTAACAACTTTCCGGTCTTCACCCAAGCACAAGTTACACAACATTACTTTAACTATGATCAGCTCAAGGGCCATGGATCAAAATCTTGCACACACACTGACTGACTGACTGAAACCATTTACTGTCAGATTAACATAGTGTTGTACTGACATTAAAAAAAAAAACTTAATAAATAAATGAGAAGCCGGAATGGAGCCGGAATAGCTCAGTTGGTAGAGCGCCTGACTCGTTATCTTGGTGATCCTGGGGTTGCGGGTTCGAACCTCCGCCGGGGCGTTTCGGTACAGGGGGATTTTTCCCTCGGAGTTAACATTGGTTCTGACTCCATTTCCCATACAGCCCTTCGAATGAGACTATAAACCGAGGTTCCGTGTGTGAACGCATGTATAACATCTTGCACACACGTAAAATCCCATCACCAACTTTCGGAAGAGTAGGCCAGTTTGGCCGTTGGTATGGATGACACGTTACACATAGCATGCACCCTGCGTGAGAAATGGAAAGAATGAAGGAAGTAAGGAAAATGAGTGATCGATATTGAAAGATACTGACTGGATGACACGGTAAACCACTGAATGAAGCGCCAGCTGGCAGCTCTCAGTCGGCACTACCCAGGTAGGCAGCCCGTTGTGTAAACGAGTGTTGATTGTAAAGCGCTTAGAGCTTGGCCTCTAGCCGAGAATAGGCGCTATATAAGTATTCATTATTATTATTATTATTATTATTATTATTATTATTATTATTATTATTATTATTATTATAATGAGAAACGAACACAATACAAAAAGCATCTGAGTGACATAAAAAGCATAAAGGAAAATTAACAGGGAAACATTTAACATTTATAAGTCAAATAATAAAATCAGAAAATTGTAAACATAAAACAAATTACATCTTAATTGTACTGAAAATCAAATATCTCTCTCACACACACACACACACACACACACACACACACACACACACACACACACACACACACACACACACACACACACACCCACCACCCAACCCCCCCCCCCCCCCACACACACACACACACACACTACTCACAAAACCCACCCTTCCCCATACTCACGTGTATGCGTACCCGCACATAATTATGTTCAATCACAGACAAATAAATAAAACCAAATCTCTCTCTCACTCACACACACACACACACACACACACACACACACACACACACACACACACACACACACACACACACACACACACACACACACAAACCGTGCCCCCATCACCCCACCCCCACTCCCACACTCCACACTCAAAGTATAGCCACACAAAAATCGTATAGACGTACGCACAACAAATAAAACCAAAATTCTCTCTCTCTCTCTCTCTCTCTCTCTCTCTCTCTCTCTCTCTCTCTCTCTCTCTCTCTCTCTCTCTAGCGCACGCACATCCTATGCATAAGTTTCGTAAATGGAATAACGCGACCTAGTACACGTGAGAGTCGGACAGCTATGCTATGTAACAAATTCTTTGCTGTACGTGCACATCAGACCACTAAACCAAAAAGAAACAAACATAACAACAACAACAACAAAACACACACAACACACACACACACATCAAAAAAGAATTCCGTTAGAAAAATCTGCCATGTTATGTTATGTAACAAATTCTTTGCTCTACGTGTACATCAGACCACTAAACCAAAAAGAAACAAACAAAACAACAACAAAGCACACACACACACACACCACACACACACACAACACACACACACACACACACACACACCACACACACACAACACACGTCAAAAAAGAATTCCGTTAGAAAAATCGGGCCATGTTATGTTGTGTAACAAATTCTTTGCTCTACGTGTACATCAGACCACTAAACCAAAAAGAAAGAAACAACAACAACAACAAAGCACACACACACACCACACACACACAACACACACACACACACACACACACACCACACACACCACACACACACACACACACACATCAAAAAGAATTCCGTTAGAAAAATCTCCCAAAGTGGATGAGACTTTATCAGATTTACAGCTTAATTGGCTAAAATCACCCATTTTCTGGGTTGGGACAAAAAAAACACTATGCAATGTTACGGTAGATTTTTAGACAAAATTATTTAAGACATTGAAAATATGCTTTTGTTATGGAACATTCAGGGAAAAATGAGATACATTAAGTGTTTGACCACAGACACACAAAGGAGATGGTTTTAAAAATCTGCCTAACCAACCACCCACCTATTCTGTGATAAATTTCGATTCAGAAAGAACCTGGCGGACTTATACGATAATGCTTGGGGCAGAAAGATCCCATCTGTTCTTCTGAATGGCAGCTTCAAGGTACTGTTTTTTCTTTTTGGGTCCCAGAGTGTTTTGTCAGAATATTGTTTATTTCAAAAAACCGAATAAGAAACATCACAAAAAACTGTATTCGATTTGCACATCGAAGCCTCTTTTGCACGGGTTTGTCAGCCAGTTCATTCCCTCGAAAATTGCAGTGACCCGGGTACCCACAATACTGTTATTTTAGAACCTCGCATTATTAACTGCTGAATTGAAAATAAAGTGTCACTGACGAGAACGGGAAGTGTGTCTCTTCCGACTTATAATAAATCTGCAAGGGCAGCAAAATGGAATAGATAGAGTATGCATTTTTATTCCTTTCATTGCTTACAGTCATTTATGTTTATGCCAGTGGCTGCGATTAAGACAAGTACTATGTTCTTTATTTTTATTCTGAGTTTTTCAGCACCTACAGCCATTCATACTGTGATACTCTGAGATTTACATGTGACAATGTGGATAAACACTTTGCGCACTGTCCCCCTTTCTGCGCACTTTTACTTCTCTAATTATCGGAGAGGAAAAAAAAGAAAAAAAAACCAAAGACAAAAAAACCCCCCCCCCAACAAAATCAAGTAAATGATCATTGCATGATGGCAAGGATTTACACATCTATTTTTTGGTGAGCTTAACATTCAATAGCTAAAAGCAGTTCTGCCATAAATACATGATTGATTTAATATACACATATTCAAATCATGTCAACCAATTAGTGAGTCAGGCCATAAAACTGATCAACCAAACAGTCGTCCGTCAAACACACCAGTAAATCCATCAAAGTCATCGACAGATCATTGAGCTTTCCTCACACATGGATTAGACCTCAGTAATGAGGCATCTCCCTTTCCCCTTTTTTCTGCCCCCTCCCCCCCTCCCCACCTCCCCCCCAATTCGCTTGATCTCTTTTCTCTGCCGCGTCTCATCCCGGGTTTTCAACAGATGTTTCAACAGGACTGATTTGACATTTAGATTGAAGATGCATGCGTTGTTTCTTCAGAGGCCAAGATGTTCTTCAGCATGACAAAGGGCTGCTCAGGCCTTGCCCTGTACTGGCAGTGACGTCCTGGTCAGTTCCCTCCTCTTCATCAGCCATACGTGTCAACAGACACACAGAGGACGCACACTTCCTTCCTGGCTGTCTACGTACTTTAACACGAAACATTTGAACATGGTGTTTATCACAGACATTTTCAACAAGTCTCTCCTGAGGGTTAAGTCCCTGGTGACTTGAACACTGTCATTTTGAAATCTCTTTTTGAAAACAAGTCGTCGCTCGATCCAAATGAATTAGAAAACCTACGGGCCAATCTCCAGTCCCCCCATTCTTGTCAAAATTTCTAGAGAAATTGGTCCTCCATCAATTATCCCAACATCTTCTGAATAATATTCTCAGTTCCATCAGTCACCTACCGTGCTGGACATAGCACAGAAACTGCTCTCATCCAATCCTGAATGATATTCTGACATCTCTTCTTCTTCTCGACCTGTCTGCTGCTTTCGACACAATCGATCACAAAATTCTCCTTTCTCGCCTGAGCACAAACATTGGCATGCGTGACATTGCACTAAATAGGTTTAGATCGTATCTGTCAAACAGACAACAGTTCGTCCTTAT
>JAFLJL010018698.1:146824-176824 GCA_018398815.1 Conus ventricosus | reverse complement strand
GAAAGACCTTGTCTCTACAATGACATGGGTTCACATCCCTACCAATTCAGATGAGGCAGGAAAGACCTGTCTCTACAATGACATGGGGTTCACATCCCTACCAATTCAGATGAGGCAGGAAAGACCTTGTCTCTACAATGACAAGGTGTTCACATCCCTACCAATTCAGATGAGGCAGGAAAGACCTTGTCTATACGTGAGCCTCTTCAAGGGAGAAAACTTTCAAATACTTCGAGCGCTTGGAATGTCAGTTGACCGCTACCATGACGAGGCTGCTTCCTGACTGGATGAGACTGAAACGGAATGGACTGGAAGAAAGAAATGGCGGTCGTCGCCATTCATCATGTTTAAAGCCGTCATTTGAAAGAGGGCGGACAACGAGCATTGTACGTGTGGAAGGATGGACGCTATCAAACCTTCGAGACCAAGTTATCTTTGCCCCAAATCAAAATATTGGGTATTTTTGGTATGTTTGTGTTATTTTCACATCTCTCTCCTCTCTCTCTCTCTCTCTCTCTCTCTCTCATCTCTCTCTCTCTCTCTCTCTCTCCTCTCTCTCTCTCTCTCTCTCGTGGTGTGTGTGTGCGCGAGCGCTGCGTATGTGCGTGTATGCATGTGTGCGTGTGTGCCTCTCTGCTCTTGCTGTTTGAGTGCCTGTTTAACCTCTTTCCACATCCCACCCCTGTCTGCTGTCTGTGTCTGTGTCTGTCTGTCTGTCTGTCTGTCTGTCTGTCTCTCTCTCTCTCTCTCTTCCACACACACACACACACACACACACACACACACACACACACAGATTTTATATATATATATATATATATATATATATATATATATATATATATACTGATCTACAAAAGAATGTTAACAATAATATATTGTCCTCTCTTGCCAAATCTCATATTGATAGTAAATATCACATCACCTTAAAGTTTTCACCGATGGATCACTGTTAAATGAAAACGCTGGAAGTGGTTTTGTTATTCCTACCCTTAAAGTTGAAACATCTTTTCATCTCGGAAGGGGTATTCTATCTTCACGGCTGAGCTGGTGGCAATTCTAATGGCGCTTAACTTTCTTGTTGATACTCCACTTACTATCTACAAAACACTTTTCTGTGTGGATTCTAAATCTGTCCTACAAGGCCTTGAATCTATTGCTGTAAAAATCGAGGTGAGGTGATTTTAGAAATAAAACATCTTGTCGGTATTCTTATCTCAAGAGGTACAACAGTTGATTTTTGCTGGATCCCATCTCACTGTGGGATTTCTGGTAATGAATAGGCTGACCGGGCTGCCAGAAAAAGGAGCACGAAAGTCCGATGAATCCATAGAAATCAACATTCCTCTGCGTTTATACGAAGGATATGGTCTCTTAAAAAAGACGTGTATTGAAAAGGTTTATGAAGCCTACAAAAACTTGGTTCTTACTAAAATACATCTACCTCATTCCAAATTGCTCTGCTGTGACAAATCCCAGTCAGCTACCTTTTTCTTCTAGCAATGCGGTTAAAATTGGAAAGATTACCTATTAATTGGCCAACGCAAACGTACTTGAAAAAAATAACCGAAAACTTGAATCCCTGTTTTACAGGCTTAAGCTAAACGCTTTCCGTACAAAATTTCGCAAAAATTTAAATTGCATCTGCGGACCAGTTGAAAGTTTCACAACCCAGCATCTTCTTTTCTACTGCGCATATTTCAAAAGGAAAATCCTGACTGCCTGCGACTTGATGGCACGTGTATTTTCCAGAACTTACCAGGTCTTGTTCTTTTTGTTAATTCCTTGATGATTAGTCCAATGGGCTCTTTTTTGTAACAAGTGTTCCTACAGATATGAGCGCTTAACATTTTGGTTATACCAGATATCCTGTACTCCTTTATGTTTTAATACTTGCTTTGGGCTAATGTTAATTGTAAAGAATTTTAGTATGAATCACTATATATAGCTAACTGCTCGTAACAAATCTCTTATCGGTCCATCAACACACACACAGACGCACACACACGCGCACACACACTGTCACGTGGGAGTACACCTGACAGGGGCGGTTCTTATACAGGTAATGTGCAGTGGCAGAAACGGAGCGATCACTCAATACCTCACAACACCAGACCACAAGAGGAAGAAGTTTCGACAATATTTTTATTCACATTATAATCACTCACTCGCACTAGCACTCCAGATGGGGTATGGGTCATAACAAAGAAGAGAAAAGATAGCCGAGAGAGGAAAAGAAAGAAAACATGGGGCATAGAAGAGAAAGGCACTATTCGGAACTAACTGACTTTGGGACAAAGTAAATTGAATAGACCACAAAAACCCCTCCAGTATCCCGGGATCCCGCTACTGTCCCAACCTAACCCGCTAAACCGCTACAAGGACATCAGCAGAATGACAGAAGAAAGACAGTATTAGAAACAATGCTACATCCAACGGGACCTACTCAGCTAGAGTTAAACAAAAAAAAAAAAAAAAAAACAACAACAACAACAACAACAAAACGAATCAGTGACCGGCTTTAAACCCACACACACGCACGCCAGACCCACACCCACACCACACAAAATTGAACACTCAACTCGAGTCAATGAACCGAGGAGGTTCGCAGAGGGAGGTGGATCCTGTAGAGGGGTGACGTTCGTAGTGGGCTGGTCTTCCAGTCCGAGGTGAAGCAGGTGTCCCAGTAAAGGAGACAAGGTTCACCTCCACCAGTCTGCAGGTTTGAGAAACGACTGGTGCCTGGACGCAGGATGATGACTGCAGGGTCTGTGGATGCTGGTCGTCCAGCCAGCCCAAGACCGGAGCTGCAGCTGAAGGAAAAGGGCGAAAAATCCCGCCCTACGGCGGAGATCGTCTCCAGATGAGAAGTCATCACCCTATAGTCCTTGTAGTCAGGTGTGGCAACATAGTGGGTCCGGCAGTGCGTCACAGTGTGAAGGGTCACAATGCCGTAATAAGGTCAACAATGTCTTTGTCACTACAAAAGGGTAAATGAACTAGAACAACCTCTTCCCCTTTTTCCTTTGCTTTTACTTGACCTGTACTAAGGATAATTTCATTAGTCAACAAAAGCTCCAATGAATAAAACAACTAGAATTCATCCACAGGTCTGTCATACAAACATATAAGACAAGGACACAACGAGAACGGAACCACATGTGGGGCGATACGGCAGGAATTCCTCACTCTGCAGTCTAAATGTTTATCCGTTCGCACGCTCATGCGTTCCACGATCTGTCTCGTGTCTGTGAAGCAACAAGGAAAATGAAACTAACATTTCTGATCTCCTTCCGGCCCAAATCACATATTGAGCGAGATAAGCATTGACTCAACCTGTGTAATCAGAAAAAAACAAATTCAGCTTCCATTGACCGAAATGAAGGGATATTATATAGTAAGAGATTTTCAACTTAGTCCAAAGTAATAGAACCCCTAGCCGCTAAGGACCGAAAACGCAATTAAAGATAATGCGTTTCTACAATTCTGCACAAGACGCATATCTCGATACCATTTCCATACCTGCTCCCCTTCTTTGGAGCAGTTACACACAGAAAAGGTGTGCCCGAGCCAACAGCACATGAAGGCAGAAGAAAAACCTCCTAACCGCTGAAAGGTTAGAAAACCCAAATAAAACAAAACACTGTCCAAAACAGACCATATAGTTACCAAAATGGCGGGTGGGCGAGGTGAGAAACGGTTTGCTCCCCAGTCCAACGAAGTGTGGCAGCCGAAAACCGTGCCGGTCCACACCGAAGGGGACTCCAGGTCAGGGACGACCCAAGGTGGTTCTTCCAGCTGGCAGGGATAGGGATCCAGAGGTGTCAGGTGGAATACTTTCTGACCCGCTGAAGGGCGAAAGACTCTTCCACAAAACCCACACCGAAGTGGATAAAGAAATGTGGGCCTAGCTAGCAGAGATGGAGATCTCTCCGACTCGACGGTCCGTGAATGAGTGCCACACCACTAGCCTACCCAAGACGGCAACAGGTAAAAAAACCCAGCTCACCTGTGGCACCTGACAGCTGATGAACCACGTGGAAAGCGATAAAAGAACAGCAAAAGAAAGCTTTTAAAAGAAAAAAAATGAAGAGAAATATTGGAGGATGGGAGCGAAATGCACGAACGTAGCGCACCCGGGATGACACAAATAGCACACTGGTCAACACCCGCAATGTAGTAAAGATGTCAATGGTAAACACTTCACTTTATACTGGGTTTGAAAAGAAATGATTTATCTTCTAAACCGAAAGTATGTACGTCCGTGACAACACCCCCAACCAAAGAGGCTTGTGCACTGAGGCACAGCCTATCACAGCCTCCAATACGTTCTGTACACCCTTACACTCTTGTACAATGTAAACATTCCCCACTCCTGAACCCTGACTCATTACTCCATCCGGCTGAGGTAATCAGCCTTCATCATCATCATCGTCATAGTCATCAGTGTCATCATCCTGTGCCTCTCTGGGCACACCATTGCTAATCAAGGCACGGAGATGGGTAAAGGTGGTGGCTCTGAGGGTGATGAGCAAGACGACTGCTGCTGTTGCTGTTCAGGGACTGCTGGAAAGCCATACGCGCTATGTCCTGACGCACTGCATCGGCTGGCTTCATCTGTAGCTTGAATTCCTCCAGGCCACCACCTGGGTCGATGACGTTCAGGGTCTGGAAGCACAGTGCATAGAATTCCAGGGCCTTGGCATGGAAGACCAGCTCAGTGTTGACCAACTCTGTCAGCACTTTCTTCATGTCGGTGATCTCGGCCTGAAAGCTGTGAACCTGTTGCTCCAAGGCGTGCTAACTGCAAGAAGCTTCCTCACTGGCCCTCTGTAGGTCTGATTCCACCTGCACAATTTGCTGTCGGTTCTGTGGCGTCTTCATCTTGATCCGTTCCAGCTTCCTTTTCTGCACTGCTTCTTGGACAGGGCATTGAAGGTTTCCTTCAAGTCATTCTTGGTCTGTTCGCACAACAGTCGTAGCCACTGAGATTACACACCACTTTCTTTTCTAGCCGATTCATCTGAGCCTCCCTGTGGTTCTGAACAGCCGAGAGACTTTCAGCAAAATGGGTCATGCCTTTACGTAGAGAAGGTTCCATTTCTCATGTTCAGCGTTCTCTGCTATCTCCCTACATACGTGGTTACCTTGGTCATGGAAGCGTGCTGTTTTACGTGTGTAGGAGACAGAGCTGTCACACAACTGGCCCAGGTGTGGCTCCATGGCTGTGCGGCGGTCCTGGTTGGTGTTCGACTCCCTCTCATTCGCTTCATTTCAGCGCATGTTTGACTCACATTGGGTCTGCTCCTTTGCTTTGTTAGCAATGGCTTTCTACTCCTCAAGGATGCAGAACCTGCTGATGTCAACAACGCCACAGGCATCCTGGTGTTCCGGCTCTTCGGAGTTGTTCGGTGGCAAAACATTGTAGCTGCGACCATACCTTTGGATGTTCTTCGACACTCCTGGCCAATGAAAGTCCTGCTGGATTCTCTCCAGGGTCGGACGTGTCCCCAAATGTCCTGCCATAGGGGTATCGTGGCCTAGGCACATGACAGTGCTGGGGAGAGCTTCTGGTACGACAAGTGGAGTGGGCAGACGCAGTAGATGACATATGACGTCTGTGTACCAGTCCCTTGCGTCTCACGAACTCTACCACGCTGCTGCGGGACGTCCTTGCTGGCTCCCCAACCAAACTCCGAATTTTGTTGAGGGATGGATCCTTTGCTCGCACACTGCGTACAGTTGAGAGATCCTTGGTCAAGGTGCCATGCTGAGTCAGGGGCTTCAGGAGGGGTTTCAGGGCCTCTTTCTCTCTCTGTGCTTGGGAACGCGTGGTGGCGGCCACAAATACTTCTGCTGGCAACTCTGACAAAATCTCCCGACGTTGACCATCCCCAAAGCACACTGAATTGCCAATCAGTAGGGAGTGCGCAGGACGCTGAAGGGCGACTGCCCACACCTTCCCCTTAAAGTATGGCGTAGAGACATCTACCAGTGCTGGAGATCGGGTTGCCCTGAAGGATGATTCGTTTCCTAGCACTTGGCACTCTTCCCCTCGAGGTGCCTCACTTGGGACTAGCTGTTCGTCGATGAAGACCGCTGTAGCTCCGGTGTCCCTAATAGCTTCCACTTTCTTGCCACACACAACCGATGGGAAGGTTGGATATGATGGGGTCATGACTTCATTCTCTCCAAATGCCACCCTAATGTGCGAATCGCCGGGTCTTGTTTTTGTCCTTCCTCTTGGGACAATCCCGAACGAAATGTCCCTTTTCCCCACAAAGGAAGCAAAGCTTGAGCTTGGCTCCGACATTCCTGGAATTGCTGAGGACATCGCTTTTGGAGGGTGACGATGGTTTGAAGTCATGTGACTCCGATCGGCAGGTTTCCTACTTGTTCCTGGTGCAGGCATGCGATAGTGACGACGCGCATCTGTGAAGGCTTCAGCAATCTCGATTGCCCTGGTGAATGTCTTTGGTTTCTCCTCACCCCCTTCTCCAGTCTCCTCTCCTCCTTTTCCAGTCTCCTCTACTCCCTCTCTCTTCTCTCTCTTGCCTCTCTTTCTTCCCTTTTCCTCTTCTCCTTGGCCTCTCTTTCTTCTCTCTCAATCCTCATCAACATAAGAGGATCCATGGGCGCTGGTCCAGGAAGATGAGGCAGAGGCGAAGGCCGAAAGCGGAAGTCATCTCGAAGATACGGCGGAGGGCGAAATCCCGAGACTGGAGTGGGCAGAGGTCGTCTCGGAGAGAGTGACCCGGAGGGGTCATCTCCTGTTGTGGACATTGCGGTGACAGGAGGACGAGTCCCACCAGAAGAAAAACACGACCTGGGTAGTAGGGCCAGTCGTCGCCTGAGTCATGGGGCTCCCCATCCCTGGTAGGATTCTTGCACCACGAGTCTGAGAACGTGTGATCCGGCGCCGTCGTCTACGTGTTTCCATAACTTACAGTACACCTCACAAGACACGAAGTCACCGAATCACTAAGTGATACACGAGATTTGCACAGCCACGCAGAACTCTGACGAACGAAATCCCACGAAGGTTCCGACGTGTGTGTCCACTTCGCACTTAGTACCACGGTCGACTACTTCGAAGGTCACAAAGTATTTGAACCCACCACAAGCCAATAGTACAGGACGATACTAAATGGATATAAATCCAAGATTCTGTGAATAGTCACTAGGTTTGAAGAGAACTATCCCAAATTTCCAAAGGGAAAAATGCACTATCTTAAACCAGTGAGTCATATAGGGTAACACCAGCACGATGGTTAACCCACCCTCACTGAGAATGATAACACTCACTGAAAGATACTGAATGAGAAATGACGTAAGGGTTTGATGTAAGTCAAACACGCATGGACAACCCTAACAAAACACCATGAGGAAGTGCTTTTATCCAACGAACCAAGAGTGGTCCACCAACAATATCTCCTCCAAAGTCCAAGTTCCTACAAGATAGAACCACAAAAGTCAAAGTCCAAGAATGGGAACCGAAACTGTGTAAGCTCACAACGTATCAGCAACTCCAATCCACTAAATTGCAGCTGTATTCCCACGAGAAGGAAATACGGAGTAGTAACATTCCACAAATGTACCTCTATGACTAAGGGTAGTCAATAACTGTACCAATATTCCCAAAACAGGGAAGGAGATATGACACAGTCCTACATGCGACTTTTTGACTAAGTGTAGTCAACACCAACAAATCTCCAACCGTAGTTACAATCTAAGGTATGTCTCACAAGACAAGAGAGTAATTTGAACAACAAAGTCAACAATGTATGACTTTATGACTAAGTGGTAGTCAATCCACAAAACCGTTCAAACTCGAAAGAGAAAGAATGCTTCCACGAACCAAATTGCAGTCAAGAGTACTGCCACACTAAGCTAGCCCAAACAAACTGAATCGATTAACCCTGGCTAAGCTCAATAAGTAAAGAAAACTAACCTCTTCTCACCAAATGAACACCAAGTATCCAAATTCAATAACTAGCAAAGAGCTGGAGTTATTTCCCCTGAATTCCAACGAAGGAGATACCCAGTTATGTTTTTAACACTTCAAAGCGTTGAGAACAACAATCTTCAAAAGAAAACCGCTGACCAGAAAAACGTGGTCCAAGCTCAACAGTTTTTCCTGTATGGAAAACAATATTCAAACATGAATCAATTCCAACACGATGTGGAATTAATCAATAAATCGACAAAGCACAAACTCATCAATGTATAACGACTGCCCTTGTGCACCGAGAGAACTATATAACGCCGACTCTGTCTCACCCGGTCTCGACCAGTCTCGACCGGGCGACTCCAGAGTCGGCGTTATATAGTTCTCTGACAAGTAAACCTTACAAACATACATACTGTGTAGGATTATCCGTTTTTAATACTAATTTACTAAAGTTTTCAGATTTTAGTTTTTGCTTAATCCTATGTTTTTCCTGATCATTTTCAATAACATCATTTTCGCGCAAACATTCATCAAATGAGTCTCTGTCTTTCATGTGAAATAAAACTACAGTCTTTAACTGTTCTCTAAAGTCTTTTAAAACTGAGTTATATTTTTGACATAAAATCCACACACTTATCCCAGCATGTCTTCCACTGAAAGCTAGTTTTGATAAAGTGTTTCTTTTTTTTAACTATGTCTCTTTCTGCCGAACAGTCATCTATAATAAATAGTGTCTGTGTTCCTTCAAACAGTCTATAAAACTGTTTTAAACACTCACTTAGTTTATTGCTAGGATCAACTAAATATATTTCATCATCTGCCCATATAAACCTTCTATCATGATATGCTTTGTTCCATTTAAGTGTTGGGCAGAAAATCACAATATGATCAAAATTATAGCGATAAACTGTTTGTAATAGGTCTAGGACAAATATTGTTTTTCCACAACCAGTCTGTCCACAAATCAATGAACAATGAGGAGTTTTTGTCATAAAGTTTAACTGCTCCATAGTTTTATAACAGAATTTAATCTAATCCAGTTATTATGTTTATCATACTCTCTGTCAAAACTTGTTCAGTATAATAAAACCCAATAAGGCCTAAATGTGTAAGATTAATCCAATTTAGTTCTGTAAGATTGTTTCTATTTAGACTAATATTGATTTTGTTGCTTGTTGTTATGACCTTAATATCCTCGCCATTGTGAAGAACGACGATGGAACTTTAAGTTTTTCAACGTTTAAGTTTTGCCAGCTAATTAGAATTCCTTTTAAAAGGACGTCACTGACGCCCACAGCCCCATTCCTCGCCTCATCTTTAAAGACAGAAATTTCAAATATCATTGTGAACGTGTCTCCTAATTTTCTGCTTGGAAAGAACTGTAATTTTGTAGAAGCTTCCTTTAAAACCGTTTCTTTTCTGTGGAGGATGTACTGTTTTTTTCCATACGGCGTTATTTCAATCTCTTTCCGGCTATTGTCCTCTGGCATAAGACTTACATGTAAAGGACCAGAGTTGAATGCTTTTCTGAAACTTTTTTGGCGGCTAAAAAATGTAAATGGGCTTATGAATTCAAATTTTATGTCCCATTCTAAATATGGTTCTAAGTGCCATTTGCTGTCAGGTTTTCGAACTATTTTATATTCATACTGGCCAGCATTATTTGCTTCTACATTGCGTAGTTGTTCTAGTTTAGGAAACCTTTTGTTGTCGCCTACTTCTTTACGTTTATAATCACCATCTTTAGTGTACTCAAAACCATACAAAGCGCCTATCTCACCGTTCTGTTCAAAGTCCGTAACGTCTGCAAGGTCTTTTAATTCTAAGGTTATACACCTTACAGGCGCTAATGTAACTCCTGGTTCATCTGGCCCGCGCGACATTTTTTAGAACAACTAATTATTTTATTTTTAAAACAATGTGTAGGTTATCACATTTTACAACTTTCCCCGTTTTGTCTTTGATTTTTATATTAAATGATTCAACCCTCCCACAAACTAATCTTTTAAACTGTAAATTAGGGAATTGCATAATTTTATAATCGCAATATGCAGCTTTCCCTGACGGAAGAGCTCTTAAAACAGTTGAGGGCCTCCCATCATATAAGTTTTCATCAGTGCTCAGCTCATCCAAATGAAGATAGAGTAATGAATGTAATGCAAGATTGAGCGGATTTTCCCCCTCATAAGTATACTGAACAACATTAAAAACGCACCGCTTGCCAAAAGACCCAGACAACGTTGGTAGTACAGAATTATTTAATGAAAGTAAGCATATTTGATTACGCATCCATTTTTCAATTAAACAAAATGTCTGTTCTTGACAAGAATGGCCGAATTCATCTGAAATTAGCTGGTGACTTCACTAGGGTCCCTGTCAAAAAGTACACCACGACGAGCATGTCCGTCTGCGAGCTCTAATACCGAGTGTGTCCGCCATTTGCCCCGATGCACGCTTGGCAGCGCCTCCTCATGGAGTAGACAAGGTTGTGCAAGAACGCCTGTGGCAGTCCATCCCACTCCTAGGTCAGTGCGCGCCTCAAATGATCGAGAGTCTGTGGACGTCTTCCACGGGCCACAAGACGCCCCAGCTCATCCCAGACGTGTTCAATGGGAGCCATGTCAGGGGACAGAGATGGCCAGGGCAACTCGGCAATGTTGTTCGCCTGGAGAAACGCAGCGGTGGCTCTTGCGGTGTGGGGTCGTGCATTATCATGCTGGAAGAACTGCAGCTCCGGGTGCTGGCCAAACAGTGGGACGACGTGGTTCTGCAGCACCTGCTGGTACGTATTGGCATTCACATGGTTGTCAAAAAAGTACAGAGGTGTCCGGTAGTCATGACTGAATGCCCTCCAAACCATCAGACTGCCCCCTCCCCATCTATTGGCTTCAAACACGCAGCAGTTGGCGTAGCGTTCCCCGACACGCCTCCAGACTCTCATTCTCCCGTCAGCATGAGATAACGCGAATCGACTTTCGTCAGAGAACAGCACAGCTCTCCACTGACGTTGTGTCCATGGCAGATGCTGGTTGGCCCACTGCAGGCGTTGCTGACGGTGTCTACGGGTGAGGACTGGGCCAACATGAGGGCGTCTTGCATTGAGCCCTGATTCTTGCAATCGACGTCAAACGGTTTGTCCAGACACTGGGCCCCCGTCGACCAACCACCTGGCGTCATGTTTCTGCTGCTGTAAGGAATCGATTACGAAGATGAAGCTGGCGAATGTATCGATCTTACGCTGGTGTGGTAACACGAGGTTGGCCCGTTCGACGCCGATCAGTGGTCGAACCAGTTGCTGCCAAACGTTGTGATAGCCTTACAATTGTTGAGTGACTGCAGTTCAGTTGTCTGGCTGTCTCTCTCGATGACATACCGACCATCAACATTCCAATGGCTCGCTCGCGTTCTTGCATAGACAGTCGCGGCATTGTTTTCGGACCACGTCGCCTGGTCGAATGACAACTGATACCGTTTTCCAGTCGGCATGACTTCAAACTCACCATTTGAGACAAAGAAACAGATGTGCTACGTTCAGTCTCGGCCCCAGTGGCAAAAAAAGTGTTTTGGGCGAGTTGCACGTGGGCGTCACACGAACGTCGGCAAGCGCGGAGAAACCGAGGCAGTGTGAATCTGTGTCCCTTAAAAATTGTGTTAATATACCAAATCCAAATACACATTTTTTCCAAATGGGAAATCGGCAAATCAAAACGGTGCGTTTTTAATGTTGTTCAGTATAGTTTCGTCTGACCCAACTCTAAAACTATAAACGGGCCGATTGCCAGTTACAAAGCCTAACATTTTAGCTAGCTCTCCATCAAAATAGTAACCTACTTCTTCATCTTCAGGCTTAAAGGTCAACATTGTTTTCAGATTCGCATTGTTAAGTTCGAGAGTAATGCCGAAGTTACTCATTGCTTCTATTAGTGAGCAAGCCCCGTAATAACCATCAGGTATGGTTAACTGGCTAACTTTGTTTCCTGCATTATCAACTTTTAGAATCTTATTATTCTCCTTGGATTCGCTTATATTAAACCATACGACTTTGTAAAAAAATTCATGGAGTGCGACCATTTTGGTTCTGCAATTGTTATCAATAGCATGTTCTAAAAACGAAGGACGGTCTTGGATTGTTATAGTTACAAACATTTTTTAAACAAATTAAAAATGATTCCATTTAAATATACTGATGCAAAATATTCTGCTGGGCCGCACTACAATCTTAAAATATAGCAACTGATACTCTGACATTTCTGTGACTCAGTCTGATGCCTTTCAAGTAAAGGTGAGTACGCCATTGAAGAGCTATCTTAACCCTCCTATTAAAAAAGACTACATCGCAAAAGTGTGTTTAGTCATCCGATGCAGTTTTATCAGAACCAGCTAAACTTTGCTGTGTTTTGTGCATCAACTGGGTGTGGAGTGTCGTATGCCGATCATCTAAATCACCCTGATCCTTTGGTGAGGTCAGTGTACAGATTTCATTTCTATTACACCTTCAGACGTATTTTGACTGAACTGCAAGCGCCATTGCCAAATGACAAACCGTTTAATCAATTCAGCAACAGAATAGACATGAAGGCTTTTGAAAGGATCTGTAATGAATTCAATATTGATGTTAAGACAGACTTTAGACAAAAGTTGGATCTTAATCATGGTCTAAGGCACCCCTTATTTTTGGGGCGTGCACAGAAAGTATAACTATGACTGGAATCCTCCTTACACATCTTTCTCTTCAGGCACAGGTTTCACCTTGGGTCCATAGAGCAAGAGCATAAAACAGCATGGACAACATTTATCTTAGACACTTCTAAGGGCCAACTAAAGCAGGAATAGAACGAATAAACGACTCTATTCGTACTTACGTTTGGTGTTTGCTAGGTTCGCAAGCACAAACGAGATCGAGCATAACTGATCCTTCTACTGGTTTTGATGCACAAAAACAATACTTAGCAAATTTAGAGGACGCCATTAATTCTACAATTGATTTACCTTCAAGTATAAAAAGGTACCAAAATGTTTTACAATTTGCAAGATCGAAAGTAGACTTTGCTGTTGGCACTGGTTTATACATGTTGCCTTCTGACCTCAGGCTCCAGATAAGAATAATAATAAATCTACAATAAGGAAATCCTTGTGGCAGGCGATGAACAGAAGGTCGGAAAAAACGAAATAAATTCTGGGCCAGTAATATTGCAAGCAGTAAAAAACACCCAAGAATAAGTCATCCAATCCCCGTGGTCCAAAGCCAGAGACCGTTGAAGACGAGGACTTTGTTCGCGATGACCATGAATATGAAAAGACAGCACTTGTTTTGGGATTAACTGGCTAGGATTACTTGGTCTTTATTTTACTAAAATTAACCCAACTATTAAGAGAACTAATGCCCATAAGTGCTCGGCATAAAGCCAACTACTTTGCCTGCAGTAGACAAAAGCCAGCTAACAACCCTCCTAATATACCCGGTAAAGCGTCTACAGCTTTACCGGCTAATTTTTTTAATAAACTTGCAAGATGATCAAGCTGTTTTTTAACCCATGATTATTAGGCGGAGATGATGGCGATGGAGGCACTGACCCGGGGCCACCGCCGCCTGTAATAGCCATCACCAGTGTACTTATTGCAAATCCTAAAGCTTGTTATAACGCTTGCTAATGTGACTCCTTGCTCTCTAAACAGCGTTCGTATTCGTTCTGCTAGCGTTGTGTCTTCATATAAAATTTTTTTCGTTAGTTTCTCTTATTCTGGTTGCTTGAGATCGTAATTGATCTCGGATAGTATACCCTTCTTTTAGTATTGCCGATTTTTCTTCTTCAAGATCTTTTAGTCTTTGGGTTATTCTTTCTTTAATATCAGGCTCTAAGTTGGCGTCATCAGCCTCAGCGAGTTTTTTTTTCTCTCTTTCTATATGCTCATCTAGTTCATCCATTTTTTCTGACAGTTCTTTTAATTTGTCTTTGGAGGGCTCTTAAAGAAAGACCACGGTATTTTATTTCTTCTATGGGTAGCGGCGGATCGTGAATAGTTTTTTAATGCTGTTTCTTCTGAAAAACTGGTTTCTGCTTCTATTATTTTGTCTGCTTCTATTATTTTGTCTGCTGCTTGACTTAAATCTTGAAGTTCCATGTTTTGCGTTTGGTTATCTGTCGGATTTTCGGCAGTGCGTTTTGAAGTTTAGAAACCGCCTCCCTATCTAATTTGGTCTAACAAGGCCAAGGCGACTTCGTTCGCCCACTTTAAGTCTTTGTTTAATTGTATTCATGCCCAAACTTTGACGGGTCTCGTTTATCTGTAAGCGGAACACGCTGCCCTTGATCGTTGTTTACATACAAATGGCCACCTTTTACTTCAAATCATCAGGGGCTATAAATTGGGGAGGTTTTATGCCTAAACTTTGGTAAAATGATCTGACCTTTGGTTCTGTTATTTCATGCCACATTGAGGCCGTTGAGCGATGCTGTATTAAAGGAGTCACTTCACTCACGTCGTCTTCAGGATCCCTACTTTCTTCTAATTCGCGCCGCAATGAGTGCCATGAGCGACGCTGTGTCAAAGGAGTCATTTCACTGTGTCGTCTTCAGGATCAAAAGCACCATAATCTTCATCGCCTTCAATTCCCGCCATGGTTTTAAATAATAAACTTTTTATTTTGCTTCATAAAAATGTCACCAAGCATATGGCTCAATTCTTGACCCGCATAGAAGCCTGAAAGAGCCCGCGGCGTGAAGGGAAATAAACAGAATATTATTGTTCCAAATAATCCATCTACTATGATGCAGATCAAATTCTTACTGTCAGATTTCCAGACCTAGGAGCAGATGAAGTGATTGTGCCAGGCTCTACGCGACTTACTTTCAAAATAGAACTCGATTCAACAGACCCCAACAGGACAGTTGTTCAGAATCTGGGGCGGGCAATTGTAAGAAAATTTCTATAAAACTTGAGGGAAAGAAATATTTCTTTACATAATGCAGACATATTTTTAACCTATTGTGATCTATGGCTAGCCGAGAATGAAAGGAATGATCTTCCTTTTCAAGGAATTGAAAATAATGAAGCACTAAAAACATAGAATAGCGCCGCAGATGCTAAAGACGGCAAAAAGTATGTAGCTGTAAGTTATGCGTATGGAAATCGCTTTTCCATTCCCTTAGATTTTGAGTTGTTAAGTGCGCATGCCCCATACTTTCAAGGAGCATTAAAAGACAGATTGTCATATGAACTAACTTTTAATGAATACAAATGGGTTATTAAATCTGAAGACACCACAGCAAAGTACAGTATTTCTGACATCGCGTTAGAGTTTGACATTGTTCACGACACTAAATTAGCAAGTCTGATTGCGCATCGATATGAGTCAAAAATAGCAATATATTACGAAAGAGTGGATCACCATTCTACACACCCTAAAAGCAGGGCAGACACTATATGGAATTTTAGTTTTAGTGTCTCAGCAAAATCAGTCAAAGGCATTTTTATTGCTGTGCGAAGATGAAGAACCGTTTAAAAGACAAACCGAAAAGTTTATTAATCCTAAAATAACGAAAGTGCAATGTACAATTGAGGGTAGTCCTAACCAAATCTACGCTAGCGGGCTTAACCTTATCAGCATTTGATGAAATAAGAAAATTGTTCGGAGGCGGGAGCATAGAAATCCAACAGCAGACCTTGTCTAAAGATCTACACCTTCATGATGTTAGACTTGATGATTATTTAACAACAAAATACGGTTTATGGATTGACCTAAGGGCAACAGAGGATAATCAGTAGCATGGAAGTGGGAGAACTGTTAGAGAAGTAATAAACATTCAAATTGTTAAAGAAAAAGATGACGATAAACCGCTTAATGCACATTTGTTTTTAATATATGATTCGCAGCTGAATATTAAAGGTAACAGATTAGATTCTATAGAATGCTAAATTATTTTATATTTAAAAAAAAGCATGCTATTCAGAATTACCAAAAGTACCTAAAGAAGAGATAATAGAAACCCCCGACATAAAAACCTTCAGATTAACAAACATTACGCAAATGCAGCAAGTACTAGAGCCAGGACCTTTCAAATACAGCAAAACCAAACGAAGGTATTCTGCTGCCTGTAATGCTGTTACATATGTTAATACTGGAGCATCAACTATAAGTGCACTATCAGCAGGGACGAGTGTCGGTCTCTTAGCAACAGGTTTTGGTGCACCCGCAGCTTTACCTCTAGGTGGTTTGTCTTTAGCTCTTGGCGTGTGTTCATTAGCTGTAAGTGCCGCTAGCAAAAATTAAAAACTAAACTCCAAAAGCACACAGCTATGGTTCAACTAATAACAGCTAAACTTAGTTCGTTCAAACTGACAATAAATAAAGCGCTAGTTGACTCAAACATCACGGACGAAGAATTTAATCGTTTACAGGCCGATTTGATGACTATAAAAGACAAAAGTTTGATCTTCAAAGAAAGGCAAGGGCAAGTTTTTCTCAACAGCCAGACCCGGCAGATAAAAAAGGAATGTTTAGAAAAAGTAAACGAAACATTAAACTCTGCTCTAAACAGCTCACAGTAACAACATCAAAGGGCGTTTATACTTTAGTTTATGAGTCCAAGCACAAAAAGACCGTTGATATTGATTCTGATTAAGAATTTTTTTTTAATTTAATATAAATATTTTGAGTTAGAAAAGAAACTCAACATGGATAAGACATATGAAGGACCAGACGAATTGTTTGAAGGAATGCTCGAGGGGGAGCGTTTGTCAAAAGCTTTAAATGATATTGATCTAGAAGTCATGATCCAACAAACGTACAGGCAAGTGTTGGCATGCTATTCTCAAGTTCCAGGTAAACTAACAATAGACCCGCCAGTTAAAGTACAGTTAGCTGTTTTATCGCTATATAACAATAAAGAAGAAAATCTGCCAGTCGGGTCTCAACTAGACAACAGTTATTCTTTCTCGTACTGACTTAACACCCGGTTGGGCAACCAACTGCTTACAGTTTGATGTGGCTGCTGAAGAAGCCAAAATGAGAGGCTCTGGTTGGTCAAGAACGAAGTCCTAGAGATCAGATTAAAAAGGCTAAGTAGAGCGATTGTTGGCAAGTCTTACATTCCACTACCTCCAGCATTAGTCGCAAAAAGAGCGTTCTAAACATAAAGAATTATTCAGACAACAAATGTTTTATGTGGTGTGTTTCTGCAAGGCTGCATACGTTGCTAAAAACCAGAGAGAGTATCTAACTATGAACCTTACATCAATGATCTAAATTTAGTGGAATATCCTTTCCTGTTAGCATGGATCAAATTGATCAGTTTGAAGAACAAAACAAACCAATAACTGTTAATGTATACACATGGGATGAGGAAACAAATTTGATGCCTATTAGAGTGTCTAAAGACAAGCCCAAAAATAGGCGATCCAGACAAAAGCCATGTGGACTTACTACTGATGTTTTCAACAACAGGGCTGCCCCATTACACATTGATACGCACAATGAGCAGATTATTAGCGCATACTTCAAAACATGAACATAAACAAGAATTCTGTAGAAAATGTTTAACAAGAATTCCATCTGGTAAAGCAGCGAGCGAACATAAAAAAACATTGTAAAAGTTCAGTAGACTGTAATACAGAACTAATTACACCCCCACCTGGATCTAAAGTTAGTTTTAAGAACTGGAAAAAACTGCAAAATTCTCCATACGTTGTTTACGCAGACTTCGAGTCGCTTATTGTCCCTTATGAGGGGCCAACCCCACAGAAACTTCCAAAAACAGTCTTAATGAGTAATCATCAGATTTTGTTCATTTGCCTTCATTATTGTTAGGTCGGATGGCGTTCATTCAAAGCCAGAATTATATAGAGGGCCTAATGCTGCAGGATACTTCTTAGAACGCATGCAGCAAGTGCGTAACGCCTGTTCCAATGAACTGAATCTCTCAGACATTATTATGACTCCTGAAGATCAACAACAGTATGACTCAGCCACACATTGTTGGATTTGCGGTTTAGGCTCTCTCATCAGACGCAGAGAATCCGACAGTAAGAGACCATGATCACATTAGCGGAAAGTTTAGAGAGCAGCGCATAACAAATGCAATCTTCAACTAAAGTTTGATCCAAGACATGGAAGCTGCCCATCTTCTTTCATAACTTGCGAGGTTACGACTCTCATCTTATATTGCAAGCAGTAACCAACGCCTTCAGGGTGTCATGCATTGCACAGTCATCAGAAAGTACATGTGTTTTTAATCTGAATAACATGTCTTTTTATGACTCTATGCAACACCTGATGGGATCATTAGAGGCGTTGGCTATGTCCTTAAAGTCTGCCCAATAACATGAAGAATATTTTGACTCAACTCTTGTTAGAAAGGGCGTTTTACCCTTATGAGTACATGAACAGTTGGGAAAGGTTTGATGAAGATTCACTTCCGCTAAAGATGCGTTCTTTTCTAGTTTAGAGGAAAGGGCATCAGTGATTCTGATTACCAGCATGCTCAAGATGCGTGGCAGAAGTTAGACTGTAAAACAATGGGAGACTATCATGATTCATACTTGATGGCTGATACATGTTTGTTGGCGGACGTCTTTGAAAATTATAGAAAGACCTGCATGAAACATTATAGGCTGGATCCCGCGCATTACATTTCTGCGCCCGGGATGAGTTGGGACGCTTTCTTAAAATTTACAGGAATACAGATTGATTTATTGTCAGATTTGCCAATGATTCAGATGATTGAAAACGGATTGCGTGGAGGAATTAGTATGGCGTCGCATCATTACTGTAAAGCAAACAACAAATACTTGGACGACTATGATCCGAGTAAAAGGTCTAACTATCTCATGTATTTAGATGCAAACAATCTGTATGGATGGGCAATGGCGCAATCACTTCCACTACGCAACTTTAAAACGTACACTGGCGGCGGTACGAATAATGTGCAAAGAGCATTAAAGTGGTTGAACAGTTTAACGCCAGATCAACGGCGCGGATACATTCTAGAAGTTGACTTAGAATATCCTCATGAACTCCATGACCTACATAATGACTACCCATTAGCAGCAGAAAGTCTAAAGACGAATCCAAGAGAGCCGCCTAAACTTGTGCCTAATCTTCGAGGCAAAAGAAATTATGTCTGTCATTACAGACTTCTACAATTTTATTTAAGAATGGGCTGAAGTTGACAGCTGTTCATCGTATAATTGCTTTTGATCAAGAACAGTTCATGAAACCATACATCATGAAGA
The DNA here is from genome assembly GCA_018398815.1 of Conus ventricosus. NCBI lineage: Eukaryota > Metazoa > Mollusca > Gastropoda > Neogastropoda > Conidae > Conus > Conus ventricosus. The sequence goes on along the minus strand of JAFLJL010018698.1, from coordinate 157,641 downwards.
ACACTGATCTCAGAACTAAATCCGCAGATGCTTCAGAAAAAGACTTTTTCAAGCTAATGAACAACAGCTGTTTCGGAAAGACTATGGAAAATCCGCACAAGCGCAAAGATGTCAGATTGGTCACCAAAGAGAACGAGGCAATTAAGCTGACTTCAAAACCAAATTATCAGGACTTTAGAAGATTTCATGATCACCTTTTTGGCATAATGATGAAAAAAAAGAAAGTCAAATTGGACAAACCTGTATTTATCGGGTTTACTGTTTAGAATTATCAAAGCTTTTAATGTTAGAATTTCTTTATGACTACTTTAAGCCCTCGTATCCAGAGTCCAGAGTACTTTACACAGATACAGATAGTTTTGTTATAGATGTCCCTACTGAAGACATCTATAAAGACATGGAAATCGAAGTGGCTAAAGGGCATGCAGGATGGTATGATACATCTGATTACCCTAAGATTCGCCTTTACATTCAATTACTAATAAGAAGGTTTTAGGAAAGATGAAGGATGAATTATCCGGAGGGGTGATTAAGGAGTTTATTGGTTTAAGGTAAAAATGTACAGTATTTCGAGCCAAAAAAAACCATTAAGAAAACAAAGGGAATATCTCGCAGTGTTGTGCAGTCAAACATATCGCATGACAACTATAAAGAAACATTGTTTGACAATAAGACTTTTCATCATGACAACGTAAAACTACGATCTAATCTACATGAGATCAGCACAACTGTTGTAACAAAAAAGTCATTAGATAGAACAAACACTAAACGAGTATTTGTTAATCCAGAGTTTTCATATGCAATCGGGCATTGGAGGACCGCATAAACAGGAGGGTTTATATTTTTCATCAACTAGTGTTATAAGATCAACCATATCTTCATCCAATTCATCTAATTCTTTTATCATGTTTGCTTGATGCGTTCGAATTTTTTTTATTATTTTAAGATATTCCTTTTCCCAATTTGGGATTTTGGATTGTAGGTGATCTGGATGGTTTAGCATGCATTGATTAATCTTCACAAATGTTCCCCCAATAGCAGAACACGCATTAAATGATTCCCGTATCATCTTCAAAGTCTCTTCCTTTACCATTCTTGCTTCCTTCTGAGCTTCCATTTTAGACTCAAATATATTTATGTAAATTAAAAATTAATTAAACAACTGGAACTGTGTCTGGTGGGATTATCTGCAGTTCTTCCTTCACAAAAGATCTTTGAGGAGCTGGTTGTTTTGTTGTGTCAGTTTCTCGTAAATAATACACGGGCGGATTCATTTTTACAATTCTTTTTATTTCATATGGATCAACACTCCAAACTGGATCGGTTGCCCTGATGCGAGTGTCCCCTTCTGCTTCCCCCGGTAAATAAAGGTACCTTACTTTCAATCCAAATGGTAATAGTTTGCCGGATGAAGACTCTCCTTCAACAACATCTATTGTTTGTTTTTTGATTGCTTGTACTGGTTTTTAGCCCTTTAAATTCTTCATTATTCATTGCGCGCAAAACTGAGGGCAGTCTTCTAACCCATTCTGTGTTGCGAGAATTGTCAATCAGCTCTCTGTGATACTGGTAGGAGAAAAGTTTTTCGGATAACTGTTTGTTAAAGTTTTCAACTAAAGCCTGTGATCTGTGAACTCCTGGGATGCCTCTTTTAATGGTTACTCGATGTTTTAACAATAATTGATTCACTCGACCTTTAAAATTCTTTTCCATCATCGACTTGAATCATGCGAGGATAAGTTAAGGGGCCTCGTTGGTATATCAGTTGTATAGCGACAGCAACAGCAGAAGCACTCTTTTGTGTTAAAGGTTCCGCATCTTTGAAATCTTGAAGCCATGTCATGACTGTGAGTGCGTATTTAAAATCTTTTTCGTCTAATCTTTATCATGGGGTAAATATAGAAGGTCCATTTGATGGGTGTCGTTCGGTATTGTATCACAAATGTGGTCTCTGTATTCGTCTAGGGGCAGGTAAATAAATTTGCCAAATCGCTTGTTTAGATAACCATTCCTTTGCCATTTGTTCACTGACTCCCGCTGCTTGGCTTAGCTTTTTTATTGCCGTTATTCCCTTCCAATATCCTTTTGGCGAATAATAGATTTTGTTCATTTTTATTCAGCCAATATTATGCGCAACAAAATACACGACGGTCATGCCAAAGACAATAAAACACGATTTCTTGCATCTTTTGTTTTTTCTGATGGTTGATAAAAGTCACTGAATTTTGGTGGGTGCAATGTCTCGATTGGTTTGCCTGTTACAAGATAATATTCTTTTATTGCTTGATCAACGTCTTTAAATGTGTAAGCTGCATGCCCCTGTTTTTTCAGGGTATTGTTAATAAAATCTAACTGCTCAATTCTCTGCTTTTCATAGCGATCTTGTGCAGCTGCTAGTTGCTCCATAAATTTGTTATGTCTTTTTCTCTCGCCTTCATCTCGCAGTTTACTAAATGCGTAATTACTTCCGCTAAAAGCAAGCGCATTAACCACAGCGCCGCCTATCATCATTACGATGAAGCCATTTTTATAAATGTATTTTTTTAATTTACATATCAATACTGTCAGGAATTATTTTTTGCTTGACTAGAAAATCTTTCGTAGCAAACGAAGCTGCAATGGGTAGCAATTAGCTTTGCCAAATCCTCAAAGTCTAGTTTGCCAAGATCTGCTGGTTTAATTCTTAACAAGCTTTTACCAAGCATTGTGTATCCTATACTTAGGCCGCCCAAAAACACAAGAATGGTATACAAGATTGGCAACAGTCTTTTCGGCGCTCATTTTTTAAAAACAAAATAATTATAATTAATAAAAACATGAACACCGATGATCTACTAAACCTTCCTGAACTTATGATTACAAATGACCAGGTTGATGACCAAGCTATTATGCCAAAAAAAGAAAGGCTGTATTCTTTGGCAGCATGCGGAAAAACAAAACAGTTCCTTGGGAATGAATTCAGCATAGAACAGATTCAGCAGATGTCGCCACAAGACATTATAAAGTATCATAACAGGTATGAAGCGCAACTAGGATCAAGAATGGTAAAAAGTGTCGGGCAAACGGTTCTTAGTTTGTACACTAAACTAGTCAGTAGATTTGCTCCCATTGATTCTGAACAAGACTTTATGTATGATTTAACGCAGGATCCAGTTTTAACAAAGTCATTAGAGTCTCTAGGATGTGATCTATACTACAGATTTGGAACATTGTTATCGCCATTAATCATAGGATTAATAACTTTTAATCATATAGATTTTATTTCCCTTCAAAATGACCGAGCCAGAAAATCAGCAGAATCAGAAAACATTGGATCAGGCGGAGAAAGTGACCTCTAAAAGGCTTCCTCATCCTGGACGTGTTGCAGCAGGGAAAAAATTTAGTAGAGTGGAACAAACGAACAAAATTACAGTTACAGAATGAAAAAGTGCCAGTTGTTTCAATGCCGGCTATAAAAACACCAGAACAAGTTAATCTCTACAACAGCAGGGTTGCCTACACCTCCAAAGTCTTCCCAGAATTTTCTTAAAGCAATTGTCATTTTTGGCGCCCTTGCTGCTGTTGGGGGCGGTTATTACGGTTATAAAATATATAAACAAAGACACCAAAACCAAAGCAGACCGAACAATCTTTGCCATTAAATATAGAAGATGAACAAAAAAGCAAGCAAAAACCGCCAACAACAAAAGATCATTTTGATCCATTTCAGATGCAATAATACTTTAAGAACTTAATAAATAATTATAAGTTAACTTGAATAAGAACTTAGTTGTACTTAGAGAATAACTTAGTTATGAACTTGAGGTAACTTAAGTTAAGAACTTGAGGGTGTCTTGATCAAGAACTTATTAAGAACTTGATGCGACTTAAGTAGAAGCTTAATAAAGAACTTAATAAAAACATAATTAAGAACTTAATTAAAAACTTAATTAAGTTCTTAATTAAAAACTTAATTAAGAACTTGGGTGACTTAATTAAGGACACGGGGTGACTTGGGGTGACTTGAGTTAAGAACTTAGAAGTGACTTGAGTGTGTGCATGCGTGGGTGGGGTGGGGCAGGGGGTGGGGGTGGGGCAGGGGGTGTGGGCAGGGGGTGTGCATGCGTGTTTATGTGTGCGCGCACCTTTAATTATTATAAAAATGGATGTTCAGTGACAAAGGGCCGGCTCGCGTTGAAGCGTTGGCTTTCTGCTATAGACTGTGACGTGTGCCTGTTTAATATTCATTTCACGCGGTCTAGGCTAGACCGCGGCCGTTAAAGCGCGGCTTTCTGCTAAGCTGTGACGTGTGCCTGTTTAATATTCATTTCCCGCGGTCTAGGCTAGACCGCGGCTGTTCCCTGCTGTAGCTATTGAGAAAATTGTGTTTCAAGCTGCATTGCTGGCTGAATTGAAGCGGACCAATACTGCCTTAACTCCTCACTATATGAAAACATTGCTTTAAGTTCATTTCTCATGGAGTAGACTTCAATGAAAGATAGTCCAACAGTAGAAAACCTATCCAGGTATGGTCTAAGCAATCGAAATATCGCCCTCAGTTTACGGGAATAGGAAGGTGAGATTCTAATATGTTGTTTTAACCAATCTTCCCATTTTTGAGTCTGCGATCCACTTTCCTTTTCTTTTGCATAGAGTTCAAAAGCAACATCCAAAAGACGGCCATACTGCAAATTAAAACACATACTAGTAGCCTCTTGTCTTTGAATTTGTCTAAATCCTTCTTTCAGTTTTGCAACAGCAAGGTTTGAAGTCGCTATTTCCTCTAAAGAAAAGACAAAGACTTCTTTTCTTACTGTTTTGCTTACATCTACCTGCTTTGTTTGCAAGTACTGGTGAAGTTCTTCCGGCGTCATCATCTTTTGTTTTTTTGCTTGCTCTCCATACAAAGATGAAAGCTTTCTTTTCGGAAGAGAAGGAAAAGCAGGTAGTTTTTTAGCTGGTCCCCTGTTTTTATCCTGTTTACAATATCAGCACAAGTCATGTAGTAAGAAATATGGGTATCAAGAATAGAAAGTTGTTCATGACTCCATTCACTTTGCTGTTCCATATTTTCTGGTAAAATTAAACTAGTATTTTGTCTTGAGTAATCTAGCAATTCTTGATGAACGTTTGTGATTCAAGAAGTTCTATCTCTAATTCAGAAAAGATACTATCTCGCGACATTGAAATAAAATCAACCAACACAAACAACTGAAAAACGTCTTCACACCACCACAGCATCAGGAGAAATGAACAACACAAGTGCTGGGCGGAAATGTCGTCACTACTAATCAGCTGATTCTATCTAGTCTTGTGATTGGACGGCCGTGACATCAGCCCATCGCGTGATCAACATGTCTAGACATGTGTCTAGACACATGTCTGGACATGCCTGGCCTGTAGTAAGTAATCGGATAATGCACCTGCTCCACCGTGTGTGTGTGTGTGTGTGTGTGTGTGTGTGTGTGTGTGTGTGTGTGTGTGTGTGTGTGTGTGTGTGTGTGTGTGTGCGCGCGCACCTGCTCCACCGTGTAGGGTTTACTAGGAGAGAACTATATAACGCCGACTCTGGAGTCGCCCGGTCGAGACTGGTCGAGACAGGGTGAGACAGAGTCGGCGTTATATAGTTCTCTCACCGGCATGCCAAGAACCCAAACAAAGTTACCACACCTGGGTAACAAACATATATCCGGATCAAATGTTGATTTCTCAAAATAAGACTTCAAAGACGTTTACCCAGCAAAGAGGCCAAAGAAATCACAAACCTATACAACTGGAATTTATAACTCAACGCGTTACTCCAACCAGCAACCAACTTATCCAAAGAGAAAAGCAACAAGACATCAACAAACACGCATAAGGCAGGGACGGACAATAGATCTTAAACGACCCATACGGCAAGGCCAAACATCTAACCTAAATTCTAGCGGCGATTAACGTAACCACGGAAGTACACGTGCACCAACACGGTCACTGGGGCACCGGGACAGAACCGACTGGATCAAGACTGTGGCCAGATGAGCGCGCCGAAATGCCGTGCAACACGATCGAGTTCGAAAGCGGGAACCACGTGCTAAAATCACTGCTCTGTAACTGAGTGGGAAACGGATGAGAGGGGGAGGGGGCGACAGAAAAAGGCACAAGTGGCTCTTTGGAAAGACACTTATGTGTATCCGCAGACGCTACACTCCCATTCTCAACACACGACTGACAAATTTATTATTCCAATCACCACAGTCACACAAATTAGTGTTGAAGAATTAAGAAAGCCCTAACATCAGCAGCTAGATAGAAAAGCAAATAAACTGCTTGTAGGTGCGCTAGACAGAAGAGGAAAGCCTATCAACTTAGGGCTAATCCCCTTAGACTAAACAACACTGATCCTACAACCTAGTGTGTAATAACAAAATAACACACCACCAAGAATAGTCTTTCCTTGTTTTGTGAACTGAAGTAGATAGTAGAGACCGAGTTTCGCTCAAACGGTATCGGAACTAAGTGTCAAAGTTTGCCTTGTAAACAAAGCACCAAATACTTGGCAAACCTGCCTACACTTACCTTGCTAACACAGTCGGCGTCTTGGGTACAGGCAAATGCAGACCAAAATCCTAAATCAGTGCAAGCACTGACATCAACGACTCTGCACAAGTAAGACCTATTAATCTAGAGTTCAAAATCCCCTTCTTTCTCCACCCAAGTACCTATTCTAACTAAGGTAATGAGAAAAGGAGAACGGAACTCTAGAACCAATAGCCAGCGGTACTAGACAAAACAAGACAAACACAAGAGACGAACGCAGAACAGAAGCGCCGAACGTCCGACCACGGAGGACGGAACTCTACTGCCGACAGCACCCCCAAAACCGGTCCACTCCAATGGGTTCCCTACTGACTCTAGAACCCACCCAACCAACCACCTGTCAAATACACGTAAAGAAAGATAGACAGGTCTCTCAAGGGTCGGGCGGTAGTGAGTTCAGAGTGTCGCTTTTACACTACCACATACACATTCCTGTTCCCCGGCATCTCCACCATAATTGTCACGTGGGAGTACACCTGACAGGGGGCTTCTTATACAGGTAATGTGCAGTGGCAGAAACGGAGCGATCACTCAATCCCTCACACCACCAGACCACAAGAGGAAGAAGTTTCGACAATATTTTTATTCACATTACAATCACTCACTCGCACTAGCACTCCAGATGGGGTATGGGTCATAACAAAGAAGAGAAAAGATAGCCGAGAGAGGAAAAGAAAGAAAAAATGGGGCATAGAAGAGAAAGGCACTATTCGGAACTAACTGACTTAAGGGAAAAAGTAAATTGAATAACACCACAAAAAAAAACCTCCAATATCCAGGGATCCCGCTACTGTCCCAACCTAACCTGCTAAACCGCTACAAGGACATTCAGCAGAATGACAGAAGAAAGACAGTATTAGAAACAATGCTACATCCAACGGGACCTACTCAGCTAGAGTTAAACAAAACAAAACAAAAAACCTAGTTGCAAAGCGAGACGACTGCAGGCGGAAATCTAAACAAATCTTCAATAAATGTTAGCGAACCGCCCAGACAACGTGCACAAACGAGTCACAAGACAAAACACAACGCGTTTCGACCTCTTAGGTCTTCGTCAGATGATATATAAACGAATAAAACAACGAAAATTCACTTAGCTTTGATCGCTTCAGATCACTTTGGTTCAGCGCAAGGAAGAAGGCTCATTCAACGCCTTCTTCCTTGCGCTGAACCCAAAGTGATCTGAAGCGATCAAAGCTAAGTGAATTTTCGTTGTTTTATTCGTTTATATATCACCTAACGAAGACCTAAGAGGTCGAAACGCGTTGTGTTTTGTCTTGCGACTCGTTTGTCCACGTTGTCTGGGCGGTTCGCTAGTAGTAGAAAGAAACTCATGGAGAGCGTGGCAGCAGAGAGTCCTCAGAAGAGAAGCCCCCTTCATGCAAGTGTTTTGGGCCCTTATCTCCTGACACTCTAGGGGGGGTTTGGGACACACCGGTTCATACTCCGGATGTCCCTCTGTGGCCCTTTTTTGCCCCCATCTTGGGAGAGCCATGCTGGGATTCGAACCATGACCCTCTGACATGCTCATTTCTACTTTATGACTCCGCCGCTTTAACCATGAGCCACAGGGAACACCTGATATTTGTCGGGAAAAAAATTTACGCCTTATGAAGTTCACTTTTGTTCCCTCCTTGTGACGATCCCGCTTGAACACCTCTCTGCGCTTCTGCCATTGCTTTTCAGGGCTCTGTTTTTTCATTCCCTGCAACTGAGAGCCGCTTTTCATGAGGCTGTATGCAGACGGTTTACAAATCCCTGGCTCCAATTTATGCAGTGGAGGACTTTGACCTGATAGCCTTTCTCTCCTCAGGCTGTTTGCAGATCAGCTTCTTTCAGTCTTGTAGATTTGAGCTGCCCCTCCATTCTGTTCTCTTATGGCACGTGAGCTCGATCATGATCAGCTGCTTGTTGACTTTAGAGGGACTGCTATGGTCTGGTCTCATGCCACTCTTGTGATGATCTCTGGGTGACTCTTCCATTCTGGGAGGTCTGCAGTGCACTCCCAGTCATCTGCCCCATTCCGCGGACTCTGCCTGATGTTTCGAGTGCATGTTGTTCTTGGCCATGATTAGCTGCCCCCTGCCGTGAAGAATGTTGCGGGTGCTTTTGGAGTCCTGATTCTCCCTTTTGTGGTGTTGGTACTAGCAGAATACTTGTACAATTTCATTTGAGCACTTGGTTGTGCCACCATGTATGTACCTTCCTTGAGCCAGGGCTACTTTACATGAGCTTAGACACATGCCTCTCTGTATGTTTTTCATGGCATAATAGGGGGCATGGCAGGATCGTCTATTTTTCCCCACTTCACCAGGTTTGCATTGAGGCAGATGGTCATATGCAGATCTGAGAATGAAGCTGATCCTGAGAGGGCCATGATGCAAATGTCATTCCAAGTTAGACTTCTTTGGAGTGCATTCTCACGTTGTCCATTGCCTTGCTGGCTCTGCTGGATGCTTTTTGAGTCTTTTTTGGTCTTATTCGTTTCTCATCTCCTGAATTCAGCATGTCTCTTTTGGCTTTTCCTTTGGCCTTTGACCACCATTCAGTTTTGGTCACCCCAGTCCTTGTCTGTTGGTCTGTGTGTGTCCTGTTATTTCTCTGATCTTGAGACTTTCTTTTGCAGAATCCATCGCCTCTTGAACTTTCCATTTTCTGCCTGTCTTCAGCTGGGGCTTGATTGCTTCTACCACCTTGTCTCCTGAGTCCTCCAGCATGCTTTGAAGTCTGATCTTCCTGCTTTGTATTCCTCCAGGATGGATTTCAGTGGTAGTTTGAGCTTTGCTTGGCGACAGTACAGCGCGATGTCAGTCAGACAGGGTGGGACACCAAGCCATTTCCTTGTGAACTTGTTGATTTTGGCTTCCATTGCCTCCACTGTGCTGGTGCAGATGTCGTATATCATCAGAGGCCATAGGAGCTTTGGTATCAGCATGAACTGCAGACACCAGACCTTGTATTTGCCAGGGAGCCCACACTGGTCAATGGTCTCAAGCCTTCTTCCGCCATCTGCTTGGTTTCTTTTGCTCTTTGTGTGTCTTTCAGCGTATCATCATACCATTTCCAAGGCTCTTGACTGGCTCTTCTGTGACTGTTGGAATGGCCTGGTTGGCAACACTGAAGACCACAGATTCGGCCACTTTTCCTTTCCTCAGTGAGAGACTCGTGATTTCTTTGGCTTGAACTTCATTCTGGATGAGGCAACTATGTCGTCCAGCCTCTCCAGCACATGACGTGTCTCGTCTTCTCTGGATGAAATCACTGTAGTGTCATCCATGAAGGCCTTGAGAGGAGGCATCTTGTATCCATCGCCAAGGTCTGTTTGTCTCGCGTTGTTTGTTGCTGCTTTCAAGATGAGTTCCATTGCCAGCACGAACAGTATCGGGGAAATTGCACAGCCCATTGCAATGCCCACTTCCAAGTTGATCCAATCAGTTGTGTACTCCTTGGTAGAGAACCGCATTGAGAAGCCATTGAAGTACTTCTTGAGCATGTCGCGGATGTTCTTTGGCACATGGTACATCTCAAGAGCCAACTGTATCATCTCATGGGGCACAGATCCATATGCGTTTGCCAGATCAAGCCACACTACGTCCAGGTCTCTCTTTTCTGTTTTTGCTTTTTGGATTGCGTCCCAGATCATTGTGGCGTGTTCTACACAGCCAGCCACGCCTGGGATGCCACCTTTCTGGACTGACACATCCAAGTACTTGTTTTCCATCAGGTACTTGGTCAGCCTTGCTGCCATGACAGAGAAGAAGATTTTCCCTTCGACGTTCAGTAGTGATATTGGCCTGAAACTGGCTGATGTCACTTGAGTTTTGCTCTTTGGGGATGTACACACCATCTGCCGTCATCCACTGGCGCTGATCTTCTGGTTTCTCCAAGCCGATCGCAGCAGCCTGTGGAGCCACTCCAGCACCTTGGGACATTTCTTGTAAAGCTGGTAAGGTATTCCGTTTGGCCCTGGTGATGATTTGGCTCTGGCTTTGTCGACCACCTTCTTGATTTCCGCCAACGTTGGAGGCTTGCCATTGAACTGTTCCTCAGGGTTGGTTGGCCACACCAGACCTTGAATGTCGAGTGGTGCTTTGCTCTGTGAGTCGGAGTATGTTTTCCTCAGATGCTGCTCAAGAATCCTTTGTCCACACTTAGGGTCCCAGATTTGGCTGCTCAAACAGTGTTCTGGCAAAACTGGAAGGGGTCTCTGAAGAAGCGCTCTTGTGTCTTCTTTTTTTCTCTTCCGCTTCCTGCGAGGG
>JAFLJL010018698.1:119162-124162 GCA_018398815.1 Conus ventricosus | reverse complement strand
GATTTGACGTTGTAACCATTTGTGTTGAAATATAATTGCTTTTCGTAATAACTTTAAATTGCATGTCTCAGTTTTATAACGTGAAATTGATATATCCCCAAAATAGGCGCCTTTAGTAAATATCAGTGACCGGTAGCTCTGTCGACTTGGGACCCAGGAGAAGGCAGAGTAGAGTGACTGGTCACACTTCTTTCCCTGCAACAGCCCTTTAAGGGTAGTGCAGTGGAACGCTGAAGGCATCCGGCAGAAAAAACCCAGAGCTGCAGATTTTTCTCATAACCAACCAGATCGATGAAACCTGCATCCAGGAGACCCAGCTAACAGAAAAGCACCGTTTCTTCGTCAGAGGATATGAGAGTTACCGCTGAGACAGACAGACAGGATCCAAAGGAGGTATTCCAACCCTCGTCCGGCATGGCATCCCAACGGTCCCGGTGGCCCAGTCAACAGATGAAGATCTTGAATTTATCACCGTCAAGATCCTCCTCCAAGGTGAAGACCTCCTTATCACTAACTGCTGCAGCTCTCCAAAACGCAAGCAAGCTGAACCTCCACACCCTCCAGTCTCAAAAGAGAAACACCTCACCGTTGGTGACTTCAACGGTCACTCGCCTGCGTGGGGATACGACTCCACTGATACCAGAAGGGAGGAGATCCAGGACTGGATGATGGACAACCCCCTAGTGCTGATCAACAAACCTGAAGACATCATACTACTCCGAGCCTGGGGGACAACGTCCACTCCAGACCTTGCCCTAGCTACAGAGGACATTCAGAAAGCGGACCACTAGAGTTGTCAACAATCAACTAGGTGGAAGTGACCATCTGCCCATCACCTGACTTGTTGCTGACACAACAACCTCTACAGAATACATCAGGAAAGGGCAAGTCGGAACTTCACAAAACAGATTGGAACAAATTCCAGCTCCTTGCAGAAGACCTTTCCAACATCACCCTCACAGGAGACATGAACAGAATATAAAGTTGATGATAGCAGCCATTCTAGAGGCGGCAAAGGGGTCTATTCCATGTGGCTCCAGAGAGGACTACAAGTCATACTGGTCCCAAACCCTGGCCAGCCTTCACCAAGAGCTATCAGAATCCAGAGAAGCAATAGAGCAAAACCCTTGTGCACAAACAACAGCAAGGCACAATGCATTGAAAGAAGAATTCAACAGTACCAAGACAAAAGAAATCCAACAGTGCTGGCATGAAACAACTTCAGCACCCACCTGGAAAACAGCACCGGGAAGCTTTGGAAACTGACCAAGGCATTGAACGATGATGTCACAAGTACCCGCCCACTGCACTGGTAGAGGATGAGGTTTCCATGCGGGGAAAAGAGCTGCAAACCTCCTTGCAAGTGTCTTTCAGGAGGAAATGCAAAATAAGGGTACCCACCCAAAGACGAAAAGAAGTAAAACAGCAACTTCAAGAGACCACACGACAGCAATCAAACTTCACTGCACCTTTGACATCAGATTTCACGATGGCAGACCTCAACGATGCTATCAGAAAACTCAAAAACAAGAAATCTCCAGGCAAAGATGTAACGAAATAATCAAGCACCTTGGGCTCTCAACCAAAAGAAACTGCTTGAGCTCTTCAACCTGTCATGGACGTCAGGCATCTTCCCATTGGCTTGAAGGAAGCTGGCATCATCCCAGTCCTCAAGAAAGGAAAAGATCCGAAAAAAAATCCAGTTTACAGGCCAATCAGCCTGCTCAGCTGCCTTGGCAAGACTCTCGAGCGCATGGTCAATAAACGACTGATGTGGCATTTAGAAACCAACAACCTGTTCACCAAGAACAGACAGCCTTCAGAAAAAAAACCTTCAGAAAAAAACACACAAAAAAACTAACAAACAAACAAACAAAAAGGAATACTGAAGACCAGCTCATTCACCTGGCACAGTCCATAGAAAATGCCTTTCAGGAGAGAAAGATAGGTCATCGCAACCTCTCTTGACCTGTCAAAAACTTTTGACAAGGTGTGGAAAGAAGGCATCCTCTGAAACTACTGAAGTCAGGAATTGCTGGATGTATGCTCAGCTGTATCAAGAGCATCCTGTGCCACAGATCTGCAGAGTAAAGCCCGACGGCAACCTGAGCAGCAGAGTAAAGATCAGAGAGGGGGTCTTACAGGGAGGTGTCATTTCTCCCACTCTCTTCGTTGCTTTCATAAACGACCTCACTCAAGGCCTCTCAGACACATCTCCAGAGCCCTGCATGCTGACGACGTTACAATCTGGAACGCCTCAGAGTCCATTGTAACTGCAAACAGTTAGGATGCAAGATGCCCTCAACAACACCTCCAAATGGGCGAAAGACTAGTGTGTCACCATCAACAGTCTGAAGGCAGTGGCCACCTGCTTCTCTCTCCAACACCCGAGAGAAATTCAGTCTGACTGTCAACAACCAACAGATCCCACAAGATGACACTTACACTTACCTGGGACTCAAACTGGACAAGAGGATCGCATTAAACTCCCCACATCAAAGAGCTGATGGAGAAGAGAGCCACAAGACGACTGTCCAATCATGAAGAAACTGGACAGGACAAGAGGATCCATTAAATCCCCACATCTAGGAGATGGAGAAGAGAGCCACAAGACGACTGTCCATCATGAAGAAACAGGACAAGAGGATCACATTAAATCCCCACATCTAGGAGATGGAGAAGAGAGCCACAAGACGACTGTCCATCATGAAGAAACTGGCTGGCACTGAATGGGGAGCCAGCAGTTGCATCCTCAGACAGGTGTACACAGGCAACATCCTCAGACAGGTGTACACAGGCAACATCCTCAGACAGGTGTACACAGGCAACATCCTCAGACAGGTGTACACAGGCAACATCCTCAGACAGGTGTACACAGGCAACATCCTCAGACAGGTGTACACAGGCAACATCCGACCTGTGATGGAGTACGGATTAGTAGCATGGACCACAGCTGCCAAGAGCAACACCAGCAGACTGGCCAAAATTCAAAATGCTGGCTTGCGACTCATCACCAGAGGGCTAAAAACAACACCTATCAACGCCCTCGAATCCACCACAGGACTCCCCTCACTTGACATCAAATGAGAAGAGAGGGTTGTCACCCAGCATGAAAATAATAATAATAATGATAATAATAATAATAACGTACATTTATAGAGCGCCCTTTCTCACTAGAGCTCACAGCGCTTTACAATGTTTAACTATAAACATGTCAAAAACAAACATCACTATACAAAACCATAAACCCAGTCACCTCATCAACTATGACAATGAAACACAGCAAGGAAAGGGGGGGGGGGGCTAGCCAACCAACATTGACACCACACACACACACACACACACGCACACACACACACACGCGCGGGCACGCGCGCGCGCGCGCACACTGTCAGTTTTCAAGTGTAACACTTACAACACGTAACGCCATGACACACCCAATAACAGGACAAAAATGTTTTCTATAGAAAAAATTCCTTGAACAGATGGGTTTTGAGAGCAGAGCGGAAAGCAGAGTCAGTTTTGGCAGAGCGGATCGAAAGTGGGAGAGAGTTCCAAACGGAAGGGGCTGCAAAAAGAAGGAACGTTCACCATAGGTTTTTGTTGAAACGCATGGCTTGCAGAGTGTGAGAGTGTCAGATGATGAGCGGAATGTTCTTGCCGGTGTGTATATGCTAACCAGGTGAGAAAGATAGACAGGACCAGATCCATTGACGGCGCGAAAACACATGCATGCAATTTTGTATCTAATGCGTGCTGCTATGGGGAGCCAGTGCAGAGTGTAGAGATGCGGGGTGATGTGATCTCTACGGGGAACCCTCAAGACCAGGCGTGCTGCAGTATTTTGTAATCTCTGAATTCGTTGTATAAGATCTTGTGGGCAATTTACAAGGAGACCATTGCAATAATCCAGACAGGAGAGCACAAATGCTGAAACGAGAGTTTTTGTTGCCTCAGTTGAGAGGAAATGGCGAATTGAGCTGATACGACGGAGCTCAAAGTTAACTGTACGAATTACGTTCATGACCTGAGCATTCATTGTCAGATGTGAGTCAAGAACAACGCCAAGATTCTTTGCTGATTTTGAAAATGAAACAGTGGCATCACCGACAACAAGCGAGTCCGGTAATGGAGTAGACAGTGACGTTCTTGGTGAAGAAATGACTAAACCTTCAGTTTTCTCATCGTTTAACTTGAGTTTGTTAAATGTCATCCATGATTTAACATCCTGAATACATGCTTGCATTGACTGAACCAGCTCGTTGACATGGCTGGGTTCTGCAGACTTTTGTAACTGAGTATCATCTGCAAAAGAGTGAGACAGAACAGAGTGAGATGAGATGATATCAGACAAGGGTGTTGTATACAAAACAAACAAAACTGGGCCAAGGACAGAACCCTGTGGCACTCCATGCTTCAAAGACTGCCCTCTCATGCAGACCACCAACGCATGCAGGAGCGCACAAAAACAGACTGAATAGAAGCAGCTTCAATCATCAGGCAAAGGAACGGATGAGGACCCACAGTGACACCCTACCATGCACTCCTGAAGAACGAGAGATGCTCCATGATGCAGAAGAGTTGAGCACCACAAACTATGTTACCCTCGCTACTGACATTCCAGGAGTGACAAGGAAAGGAGACCAACCTGACTACATCCTCAGGTCCCTGACACTGGAAATGCTGCATTCAGAATGCAACGCCACTTTTTTTGTGTGGACCCACATCTGCACCGATGGATCCGCAGATGCAGCTGTAAAAAAATGGAGGATGTGGGATCCTCATCTGCTGCCCTGATGGACGAACCCTGTCAAGGTCTCTGCCTGCTGGACGAAGATCAACAAACTACAGGGCTGACACGGCTGTTCAGAGGGAGATCTTTAGTGTTCAGCGAAGCAAGGGAGCTTACACCTTTCCCTCTGCTGCACAGGCCAAGGTCAGGGAAGGCAGTGTTTTGTGCAGGCCGCTCCCTACCCGCTAGCTAACTGCGCTGTACACAG
>JAFLJL010018698.1:106662-114162 GCA_018398815.1 Conus ventricosus | reverse complement strand
TCTGCTATGGAAAGAAGCACTGATGCAGGGTCAGATTATCTTGTTGATTTACTTCAGCGAGCAGCTGAAAAGGGCAAGCAAAACCAACTCAAACAAATTCACGAACACAACCCTCGTGGTGGGACGAAGATTGCGAACAAGCAAAAGCTGAAAAGTATAGGCAGCTGAGACTGTGGCGATCCTCTAACAAACAAGAAGATTTGAATTATTTCATTTACTTGAAAAAAGAATTCAAATCCTTATGCAAACAAAAGCAAGAAAAAGAGAACAATGAAATTTTGAAGGAGTTAAATGATGTTTGCTCTGAAAAAAACTCGAGGTCATTTTGGCAAAAAGTTAGATTTCTCACAGGTGCTAAAGCAACCCGCGCAAATGTAATTGATGCATGCACATGGTTTCATTATTTTCGTGACCTTTTGAACCCTGATAACACAGTTGTGGACTCTGATTTTCGGAATGAAGTTAATCAGGTTTTAGAAAGCCATACTCCTGATGACTGTGACCAGTGTCAGGCTGCACAGGATGATCTTGATAAGCCGATCACAGAAGATGAAATCCGCCAGGCAATAAAGGCTATGAAGAAAGGTAAGGCTCCTGGGCCCGATGGTGTACGACCTGATGTGTTCCATGTTTTAAACAATGTTCTGGTAAAGTTTTTACATGTTTTGTTCAATAGAGTCTTTGACAGTGGGCAATATCCAGAAAGTTGGACAAAGGG
Source organism: Conus ventricosus (assembly GCA_018398815.1). NCBI lineage: Eukaryota > Metazoa > Mollusca > Gastropoda > Neogastropoda > Conidae > Conus > Conus ventricosus. The sequence continues at coordinate 113,444 of JAFLJL010018698.1, read as the reverse complement.
GTTGATTTTTCCACTGCACAAGAAGGGTGACCACAAAAAAGCCGGAAACTATAGAGGAATTTCACTATTAAATGTTATTGGCAAATTGTATAGCAGCATTTTGAATAAGAGGTTATATGCTTTTTGTGAAAAGACAAGTAATATACCAGAAGCTCAAGCAGGTTTTAGAAAGGGATACAGTACAACTGACAATATATTCTCTCTGCAATCATTAATTCAGAAATATCTTACTAAAAAGAGCGGCCGCTTCTACACTCTTTTCGTTGACTTTTCCAAGGCTTTTGATAGTATTGATAGAGCAAATTTGCTGTATATTCTACTTCAAAAAGGAATTCATGGAAAAATGTTTCAAACACTCAAAAATATGTACAAGCAAGTTATGGCGGCAGTTAGATACGGAAATAGCATTACAGAGTATTTCGAGTGTTTGTCAGGGGTAAGGCAAGGCTGCATTCTCAGCCCTTTGCTGTTTTCATTGTTTATATCTGAACTGCAAAATGCACTTATTACTGGTAACACAAGGGTATTGATGTGTTTTCAGATCAAACTGGCATTATCTTATTGATGTATGCAGATGACATTGCCTTGGTTTCTGACTCTGTGACTGACCTCCAGAAGAAAATTGACTGTTTGGATCTGTTCTGTCGCAAATTTGGACTAAAGGTGAATATGGAAAAAACGAAAGTAGTTGTCTTTAAGAACGGTGGTTTTCTGAAAAGATTTGAGGCATGGTTTTATGCTGGTAAACAAATCAAAGTGGAACCCATGTACAACTATTTGGGAGTGATATTTTCTGCTACATTGAACTGGTCAAAATGTGTAAGTAATCTTTCTGGGAAGGCACTTAGAGCGCTTGCAGGAATTAAGAAGTTATATTTCAAACTAAAAAACATGCCAGTTCATACTGTTTTTAAGATTTTTGATGTGAAAATCAAGCCAATCTGTTTATATGGCTCAGAAATTTGGGGTTTCCAACACTTCGAAGAAATTGAAAAGGTGCAAACGAAAATATGTAAAATGGTTTTGAGTGTTGGGAGAGATGTGAAAAATAATATTGCTTTGGGTGAGTGTGGTAGATTTCCTTTGTATATTGATGCCTATGTACAGCTTATTAGGTATTGGTGCAGACTTCTTGTATTATCACATGACCGCTACCCTCGTCAATGTTACAATATGTTGTTTATTGCATGATAATAATGGCAGGCAGAACTGGGCTACTCGAGTCAGAACCATTTTGTGTAAATTTGGATTTGGCTATGTATGGGTGATGCAAGATGTTGGAAATCCTAGCTACTTTCTTAAAGTATTCAAAGAAAGATTAGAGGATAATTTCCGTCAGTGCTGGCATGAATCAGTTGTAACAGAAGGAACTACATCTTATACCAACCAGAAATCTTAAGGGCTACCTATATAAGCCAGTTAGAAAATCTTGAGCACCGTCGTGTTCTTTGTCTGGTTAAATCAAATCGACTCCCACTAAATGGAATCCCACGCTATGGCAAATGTTTGTCAAATCCAATTTGTAAAGTCTGTGATTTTAACTGTGTTGAAGACCTTGTTCATTTTTTGCTTGTGTGCCCAAGGTATGCTGCACTCCGTAAACGACATATCCCTCTGTATTACTACCGCTTCCCCATCAACTCTAAAGTACAGTTGCTACTCACAAATCTCAGTGGAAAAATAGCCCTTAGAATTGCGACATATATTTGTGGAGCTATGAAACTGCGATGCCAAACTACATCTTGATTGAAATGTTTTGCTACTCACCATGTATACAATTTTGAATGACCATTTCTCCTGTCTGTATAGGCCAGTTGGCCAGAAAAGACTGATTAAAATTATTGTTATTGTTATTGTTAAATTATTGTTGTTACACACACACACACACACACACACACACACACACACACACACACATACACACACACACACACACACACACACACACACACACACACACACACACCACACACACACACACACACACACTCTCTCTCTCTCTCTCTCTCTCTCTCACACACACACACACACACACATAGTCACAGACACAGACACAGACACACACACACACACACACACACACACACACACACACACACACACACACACACACACACACACACACACACACACACACACACACACACACACACACACACACACACACCATGCTAATACTCACATTTGGGATTCCTTCATGTTGTCCAAAGCCATGAACATCTAAATCACACTGCCTATGCCACAATTGTCCACTGATCACGCGTTAATTTGGCACACAATTGTCCACTGATCACGCGTTAATTTGGCACACGTTTTGTGCACTTGTCTCTTTTTACAAGGTCCACACCTGCGCCGTTTTGCTGCTTGTGTTGCCTAATATGTTAGAAGTGTATATGTGCTTCTGTCACTCCAGATCAACAGTTCATGATCAGTTGACAATACGATATTGAATAACTTTGTGATATGCACCCTCAAAATCTTTAGCAGATGTGAATTCATATTTTGTATACACAAACATAGTAATTGTATAAACATGTAAAAACACTGGGAGCCGGTGGGACGGGCGAGCGCGGGTACATACACACACACACACACACACACACACACACACACACACACACACACACACACACACACACACACACACACACACACACACACACACACACACACACACACACACACACACACACACACACACACACACACTGTCTAAATTGTAACAATGTGAGAGTTCTGTGGCATAGTTTTTTACATAATCTCACACAAAACCGTCTATCTTTCTCCTTTCGTAACACGTGTTCTCCACAAACTCGACACATAGAATTCAGTCTAGCACAGTGCAGACTGTAATCGTGGTGCTCACTTACCGCTGACTGCTGAGACGCCATTGTAAGAGAAAAAACTGATGAGTCACTTACGTCAAACTATACACACAAAATCACACTTTAAAGCACCTAATCTCGTTATAAAACACACACAGACACAAGCTGACTTCACATAATCCTCAGGCAACTCGAAATGAAACAAACATCTGGGATTTAGTTATATCCGAAGTTTGGAAAACAAACAAAATCAGTCACAAGCACAGCGCTCTGCTACACGTCTCACAAAAGAAAGGGTGCCAAAGTGAGTGAGCCTGGCACCGCTAGCATCGCTGAACTCGGTCAGGGTCAGCGAGTCACGCCAGCTGGACTAAATGTTCTAGTCAGGCAGGAAAGGAACAGCCGTGCTGAACTTACTGCTCTAAGAGAAGCTGCCAGACTCATTAGTGCAGATGAACACCCGCCTTAACACGTCGTTTTCCTGACAGACTGTAAAACTGCTATCCAGAATTTACAGTCGCCCAGTGAGAAGCTGGAAAGAGAGGACAGTGCAACAGCTTAAAGACCTGTCACAAAGACGCAGGTGACTGTCCAGTGGATCCCTGCCCACTGCGGCCTGGCAGGAAATGAGAAGGCAGACAGGCTTTCCAAATGTGGCAGCAGGCTCAAGCAGACCTGCAGCAATAACCACCTGCCCTTTTTGCAGTGAAGACGAAACCGAAATTTATTTTCTTCTGAAATTTTCAGATCGAGGGTTGACTGCCAGAACCCACTATCTCTCTTCTATATATGTATATGAGACACCGAGTTCTGGCAGTCAACCCGAATTACTGATGCACAGGTTTAAATCATAGATATTATATTTATCAGAAATATGTGGCCTCACACCTTTTAAGCAACAGAACGCATACATCATTTTGCTGTAAAAAGTTCTTGGGATTTGATAAAAGACGCCAAATACTCTTGTTTATAATGAGCTGGGCAGATACCATATATATATATATATTGATATATTGATAGCATTTTACGGGCAGTGAAATACTGGTTCAAGATAACAAAAGAAAAAAATGATGTCAAACCGAATACCGAAACAAGCATACGAAGAAGAATTGAAAGAAGTTAATAAATCCCCCAACTGGGCCTTAGACATAAAACACTGTTTTGACTCCTACGGATTTCAGAAGTGTGGATAATGGAGGAGTGGGAGATGAAAAGACTTTCTTATCAGTAAAATTTCAAAATGGAGTGACTGAAGGCGGCGAACGAAGCAAGATCAGGAATAGAGTTTTAGAACTTACCGCCAATGACATTGACAAACAAAGCACAAGACAAGACACGATGCATTTCAACCACTTGGGTCTTCATCAGGCGAAAAAATAAATCACATTTAACATGTGGGACAGTACAAACTACGAAAAACAAAAAAAAGGGGAATGAAAAATGACTTATCCGTAATTCTCCATGAAGGCGGAAATGACATGAGGCCAGGGGGATTATGGGAGAGGAAACAGAGGGGGGGGGGGGGGTTGCGTCAGGGGAGGTGTGTGTGTGTGATATGATAGGGTTGTGTGTCTAGTTTTATTAGGAGGTATGATATCTTTGTGATGGTTGTGGTAATGGTGGATAGATAATGATCAAAAAAAAAAAAAAAAGGTATGTGTGTGGGGGATTTAAGGGGAAGGATCAAAACAAATTAAGATTAGATAGATGGAGGGTTGCTGTAACTACTGTATGAAGTGATGAAGAGGATGTGGTGGTGGTGTATGTGAGTGTGTGTGTATGTGTGTGTGTATGTGTGTGTGTTTGGTAGGGGATATTGCCAACTGATGTGGAAGAGGTGGGTATGTGTGTTTGTTATTGTTGGATATTGAATGCCTTGGGGGTGTAGTGTGCCCAGTTTGGAAATGAGATGGGATTCTTGAGTTGTGCGTTCAAAGCTGTCACTCTGTGACTGCCAGAGTGCCATAACTTTGACATGGTCGATGTTGTGTTGGGTGTGGTTGAAGTGTAGGGCGACGGGTTTGGGTCGGTGGGTGGCGGATATCAGCCAGATGTTCAGCGATGCGTGTTTCAAGTGTGCGTGACGTTTCCCCTATGTAGATCTTGCCACACAGCTGGCAGTGGATGGCATATATAATGTTGCGGCTCTGACATGAAAATGTGCGTTTGACTGTGAAGGAGTTTTTTGGGGCCCTGTAAGATGGTGTCTGGTTTGGTGAGGGGCAGATTTTGCAGTTGGGTTTGGAGCAGGGGTGAGTACCTGGTGGTGTAGCTGTGGTTCTGTTCAAACTGGATCGCACGAGGAGGTCTTTGAGGTTTTTGTCACGTTTGAATGTGATCATGGGTTTGGTATGGAAGGCGGGTTTGTGGTTATGTATAATGTGCCAATTGGATTTGAGGATCCTACAGATGGGGAGGGTGTGCGGGTGGTAGAGGAGGTAGGATACAGCACCATAGCTGTATCCAGAACATCTGCTCTGGACACCCAGCATCCTACAAGACAGACAGACCCACAGCCTACCTCTCTAACCACCCGCACACCCTCCCCATCTGTAGGATCCTCAAATCCAATTGGCACATTATACATAACCACAAACCCGCCTTCCATACCAAACCCATGATCACATTCAAACGTGACAAAAACCTCAAAGACCTCCTCGTGCGATCCAGGTTTGAACAGAACCACAGCTACACCACCAGGTATCACACCCTGCTCCAAACCCACTGCAAAATCTGCCCCCTCACCAAACCAGACACCATCTTACAGGGCCCCAAAACTCCTTCACAGTCAAACGCACATTTTCATGTCAGAGCCGCAACATTATTAATGCCATCCACTGCCAGCTGTGTGGCCAAGATCTACATAGGGGAAACGTCACGCACACTTGAAACACGCATCGCTGAAACATCTGGCTGATATCCGCCACCACCGACCCAAACCCGTCGCCCTACACTTCAACCACACCCAACACAACATCGACCATGTCAAAGTTATGGCACTCTGGCAGTCACAGAGTGACAGCTTTGAACGCACAACTCAAGAATCCCATCTCATTTCCAAACTGGGCACACTACACCCCCAAGGCATCAATATCCAACAATAACCAAACACACATACCCACCTCTTCCACATCAGTTGGCAATATCCCCTACCACACACACACACATAACACACACACATACACACACACTTACATACACCACCACCACATCCTCTTCACTCACTTCATACAGTAGTTACAGCAACCCTCCATCTATCTAATCTTAATTTTGTTTTGATCCTTCCCCTTAAATCCCCCACACACACACCTTTTTTTTTTTTTTTTTTTTTTTTTTTTGGATCATTATCTATCCACCATTACCACAACCATCACAAAGATATCATACCATCCTAATAAACTAGACACACAACCCTATCATATCAACACACACACACCTCCCCTGACGCAACCCCCCCCCCCCCCCCCCCCCCCCCCCCCCCCCCCCCCCCCCCCCCCAACCCCCCCCCCCCCCCCCCCCACCCCACCCCCCCCCCCCCCCCCCCCCCCCCCCCCCCCCCCCCCCCAAAACCCCCCCCCCCCCCCCCCCCCCCCCCCACCCCCCCCCCCCCCCCCCCCCCCCCCCCCCTTTTTCCCTCCCAAAATCCCCCCCCCGCCCGCCCGGGCGGCATTTTATTTTTTTGGTTTTTTAAATTTTAAAAAAAATTTTTTTTTGTGGAAAAATTTGGGGAAAAGGGGTTTGGGGTTTGAAGATTGGGGGGTTTAAAATTTATTTTTTTTTAAGGTTTGAGAAAATGGTAAATTAAAAAAATTTAAAAAATTTTAAAAAAAAAAAACCGCCCCTTTTAAAAAAAATTTGAACGCCGAAAATTTTTTTAAATGAACCCCAATTAAAAATTCAGGGGCCTTTACAAACGTCAGTTTAGGTGTAAATCTTCGAAAAATAAAAAGTATAAAT
>JAFLJL010018698.1:89162-99162 GCA_018398815.1 Conus ventricosus | reverse complement strand
TTTTTTTTTGGGTATTCCTTAATCCCCCACGGGGGGGGGGGCAAGAATATTTTTACAACCATGTTGACGTTGAAAGTCAACCAACGTTAACTGTAGTGTTCTTTTTAAAACATTTTCGATCAAATTTTTTCAGTTTTTGAAATACTGGATTGATTTTGGAAGTCTCAGTTAAATATGCTATTTGTGTATGTTAGTTAGTACAACGCTTTTGTTTTTTTTTTGTGATTTGCTCCCCTTTAAAGATGAATTAGGGATTCATTTAAAAAAAAAAAAACAAAAAAAACGTCTCAAAAAACATACCTCATTTTTAAAAATGGTTTGTTTTAAACAAAAAGAGTGTTGTGCGTTAGTTTCTAACTTGTTTTGTGAAGACAAGAGTTAACTTTTTGATTCGAAAATAATCCTATTTCTACTATTTTGGAAGACAAGAAAAAAAATCTCTTTTTCAATGTTTTGAACTTGTCAACTTTAATCACTAGGGGTGTTACCCCCAAAGAAATTTCATGCCCGGTTCAACAAGCAAAGTACTGGTTCTCAGATCCCTTGAAACAATGAAATATTAAATTCGCTAGGAGCGTGAATTTAACTGGGGGAAGAGCAAAAATTTAAATCAGAACAGAAAAGGTAGAGGTTGAAGAAGAAGAAAAAAAAAAAGAAAAGGTTGAAACTGGAAGAAAGGACAAAAAAAAGAGGTTAGAGATTGAAGAAGAAGAAAAAAAAAGGGGTTAGAGTTTGGGAAATAAAAGGGGTTAAGATTGATGGGGAAAGGGAAAAAAAAGCTCCAGAGGAAGAAAAGAAGTTACAGATTGAACATCAAGAAAGAAAACATAAATTACTTATGGAAGAAAACCCAAAAAAAGCATAACTCCTGTTCGAGAAAAAAGGACTAAATTAAAATTTACACGAGCACAAAAAAGAAAAAATCTTCGGGGGCCCAAACACAAAAACCAATCAGCTCAATTTATGGTCCCCTTTTTTTCCCCAATTAAAACCCATGTTAAATGAAGCCGGGGAAATTTTTGAATGCTTTTTTGCCCCAAAAGCTAAAAAGTTGAATAAAAAGGGAACAACAGCATTTCACTTAGCTAGGTGTTAAAAGGGATTGCGTTGGGTCTTCCCTTTCCCTTTGTGCCGTGATCCCTTTTGAAAAAATGAAATTTGAACAAAAATTGTTAAAAATTTCATGGCACCTCTAAAGGGTTTTTGGGAAACATTTTTGAAGTGTGAGCCAGAAAAAGGGGGGAAATTTCATGCCTTTTTTAACCAAACTTACCCATTTTGAACGTTGTTTGAACTGTCAGGATGAGAGTAGACTTATTTTTGAAACAAATTTCCAAGGTCGGATACAAAAGAGTGGAAATATAATCTTGTTACTAGAAAAAATTCTTAAAACTCTGGAACAAAACACGACTAGAAAGGTTTTGTATCTTAACAAAATTACTTGTTTCAGGTTCCTGCGACATATTTTAAATCTGCGGCTTTTTTGGGGTGGGCAAGAGGGGCTTAAAAGGGTTGGCAACACTTCCTGTACGTCCCCAAAATAAGTTTTTTGCTCGTCAAAACTGACAATAACTTAGGGTATAAAAACTCTAGAAGAGTTAACAGCAGAATTTCTTCGACAAGAAACCCCTCAGACAAGGTTTCGGTCCAAAATTCCTTAAACACAAAGGGGGTTGGGCCGTACCCAGTTCATGACTCCAGATGCCCTTCTAATGCCAAATTTTTACTTTCTAGCACTGTCGGGGTTATTTTTTAACCAAATTAACAGGTGCATACTGTTTTGCCCCTGAAAATCACTAAAATTTTGTAGTTTTTTGTAAAATTTAAACAAAAAAAACACGCACTGCCAGGGCTTATGGGTTGACATTTAACTAGCCTTGTTTTTTGTTAATTGCACTGGATCGTTGACACAAACCAACTGCCACAACGTCCGCGGCCTTTTTCGCGACAAAGAGAGAATTTCAAAACCAAATTTTAATTAAGGGAAGCGGGGTTTTTCACTGGGGGAAGACTTCTCTTTGCAGTAAGAGACCAAGGAAACAACTGTCCCCGCATAGAAAACCCAGAGAGGGGGCAAGCGAGTGACAAGTGTAGGCCATCTCCTTAATGAGGGGCGAAAGAAAACCATCTCGGGGGGGGGGGGGGGTACCTTAGAGACCAAGTAGGGGGAGGCCACCCCAACTCGACCGGGACATTCTACATATTTGCACGCGCCACAGTGCAAAACGCCGAAATGTCAGGGGAAAACGAAAACTATGTACCTCAAGAAGAGAGAGCATCCCTACTACCTCAAGATGCGAGACAATTCCATGTATTAGTAAAGGGGAGAAAAAGACCTTTGATTAATTTAGGGGACTGAAAAGAGACTGAAAAAAGAATGAAAGAGGAATGAAAAGAAAAACTTTGTTCAAACACCCTTTTTGGGGGTGTAATGTAATTTTTGACATCGACGTAAAAAAGAGTTGTTTTAAAGGACTCTCCCTGAGAAAAGTATTTAAAAGAAATTTTTTCCCTACAAGTTATACATACTTCTACAGGAAGAGAAGAAGCTCGGACAATTTATTATTGTTTTTATACAAAAAATCACGGGAGAAAAATTTATAAATTATTCATAGGGATAGTCACTGTTAAAAGGAAAATTTACTAAAAGCTATAGGCAATGTGGACATGTTCTTCGAAGAAAAAAAATTTTCGACATGGAAATTCATGTATTGGAATTTTTTTGAACGCGAAAAAAAAAAAATTTAAAATATATTAATTTTTTATTAGTTTATTGAATTCCGCCCTGGATTCATTCCAAGAACTGGCCCTCAGCACTTTTGCTTAAGAGGTTATCTTTTTATATTTTTTCACTTTTTTTACTAGAAAAAGTAGCTTTTTTGCTGTTTCATGGTTTCTCTTTTCTTCAGGTGGGACCTTTTGTTGTTTTCTTTTTTTTTTTTTTTTAAAACTCAACAAACATACAATGGTATTGCACCCACCTTTTTCTGGGGTACATTCTGCTTAAAACCGAAAAGGCAGAAAGTCAAATTACCACTTTTCCCCCCGTCACTGAGGAAAACAATCAAGTTTCAAATCTGGTAAACTGACCAGGAGTTATATGCGGTATCTGACCAGGGGTTATATCAGTGACTTTCCCCCCTTAGGAGATTGTCTCCCCATGGGGGAGTAAAGCTTTCTGAAGGGTTTATTTGAAAAGCATTCGCTATTCCCCCCTTCACCCACTCAACACAACTGTTTTTTACAAAAATTCAAACTGAAATAACATGTCTTTATTCAGAAGTCTTTTATCCTGTTTATGGGCATACAACAAAATTTCTGTTGAAATTTCAGCCACTGCCCATCCAAACCTCATAGAATACTGAAAACCACTTTTCCCCCTCTTCAGAAGAGCAATGATGATACACATCAGCTACCATTTCATGATATTTTTAAGGGCCTTAGAAATAAAAAGACACACTACAGTCCAGGCCCTCTATGTCTCTTGTGAAAGAATTTTTCCCAATCATCCCTTTTCTGAAGGGGCCATGTGTAAGGCAGCACAGCGCTTGACCAAAATTGTGTTTTAATACCCTGCAAAAAGAGATTTTGAAAGAGCAGCAAAAAAGCTAACTACCTTTTTTTCAAAGGGGGCTGAAAAATGGCCCAGTTTTGATAAGAAAAGGATCACAAGTTCACTCTTCAAGTTTGTGCGGGCGTCATGAGGGTGTATTTTCTCTAATACATTACTCATATAACATTCACTTGCCACCCGTGAAGTTGGGAGTTGCACCTGCGTCCCTTGACCGGAACTTTTGACAAACAAATATGCAGGCGGATCCACTTTTTCCTTGAGGAGATACAGCCATCCCAAACACAGATCCAACAACATCAAGATTCATTTGGAAAACTTTGTTTTCAACAAAAATCAATCCCCTTCGTGCCATTGGGGTGGATCGCTCTTTAGCAAAACGCACCTGAAGTCCTGGCGGACCGTGGGGGTTACACGAATGCCAGTGCTGGGAGAGCTTTTTCCTTACAGCTCAAACTTGTAGCTTTTTTTAAGAAGCACATGTATGGCTGGCTCAAAAGCAACAAAACATAAGAACATCTGACCAACACTGCTGCTGCAAGACAGGGAAAGGAAAAAAAAAATGGGGTTTGACTCCGTTTGTGCACAACGTCCATAATCCAGAAATAAAGGTTTAAGACCTGCCCAAATTTATCACAAAGGGTTTGGGGCAACTGAGGTGCAGAAAGACTGTCAACCAAGAAGACATTAAGCGCGAAAATGCCAACTTTTTGGAACGCATCAACACGAAGAGGTCATATCTGGCCAAATGAAAAAGGGTTAACGAAAATAGGAAAAAGGGAAAAAGTCGTGAAACACAAAGGTCTGATCAGGGAGTGGGGCTCAAGACGACAATCACTGTTTGCCCGCAGTTGATTGTTTCACGCTACGCCCCCCCAGATAACCCAAGGAGAGCATTGGCCAGCAGTGTTTTACGTCCCCCCCACGACCCCTTTTTCACAGCAAGTGGGGAACTCCTACCATTCACAGACAAAAGCAAGCTGAGGCTGTACTTGGTGACCTGTCAAACAGAATCATTTTTTTTCTGCAGCCAGAGATGTCATCAAAGACATTGCCCCCTTTACACCAAGGAAGGCAACGTAATTGAGGGAAGGCAATTTCCAGGGAAAGTTTAAACCACCTTTGGGGCAAGACTGGCTCAATGGGCTACCACTCCCAAAACTACACGCACGCAAGTGCGAAAATAAATGAGCTCCAACAGTCTTTGACCCTTAGACTTCTACTTCATTGAAAAGGGCCCCAAGGGGGAAAACCCAGGGTGGGGCCACAACTGCTTACACTTTACAGACAATAAAAAATTGGCAAGTGGTCAGCAAAAAAAGTTCCATCAGTACCGCAACCAAAATGAAAGACAGTTTTTCTTGCAAAGAAACTCTCCACCACTTTTTGGGAAGCCAAAGGGCTTCATAGTGACTTTTGGGATGGGGGCCCCTCAAAATCCATGGGTTTTTAACACTCTCAGCTCCCCAAAAAGAACGACCGAGACTTTTCCTGTGCAGTCTGGGTGCTTTCGAAGAGGGGCAACAGAACCCTTCAGCACCGACACTGACGTTTTTTTCCTTGCAATCCACTTTAGAATCACTCTGCAGGGAACACATATTTTTGTCACTAGAGGGGAACAAAAGCCAATCCCGGGACCAATAGTGAATGCACTTGTGATGCAAAGGCGAAGGCTACCAGGATTTCATCCTTCCTGGAGCGACGTAACAGGTCGAATTGCAGGAAGGGAACGACCTGTTGGCAAGCACTTAGCAATACATGGGGGGGGTCTGCTTTGCGGCATTGGGACGCGAGAAACTGGAAATTGACACTGAAAAAGTGCCATTGAGACTTTGTTTGCCACTCCATGAACCGGTAGCAAAGGGTGGATTTTTGGGGCTCAGAGGAACTTTTTACAAAGAAACAACTGAGCCTAAAAGCTACCTCCAACACGAGGAAGCCTTCATGAAGCCATTTCCCGGGCACATTACCCGGCCGTGGGGTTTACTCCCGGATAAATTTTTTCCCCCCTCACTACCACCCAAAACAACAACCAGGGTGAAGGAAGAGGGGGATAGGTAGTACCAGAAACCCAAAAAGGATCCCTCTCCAGCCCATTTCTCACCTCATCAAAAAAAGGGGCAAGAAACCAATTTCACACACACGTTCCGTCAGTTATAGGGCCCAACGGCTCCGAGAAGTGTTATTTGGGGGGTGAGGAGGTTGCAGAATTCACCATCACCTTAAATTGAAGAGGATGAACAAGAAAAAGATCCTTCCCCCTAAAACACAAACACAAAAAAAAACATTAATTTTTAACCTAAATGACTGACCAAACCCCAGGTGGTGGACCGAAAGAACTAAAGTAAAACGGTTGAGCTATGAATTTAAAACATGAAGTCAATTTAAAATCAAGAAACAAAAAAGAAAACAAAAAAAGATGCAAAGCATACAACGTACTTCCCGTTTTCTTGAATACCGTGAATATTAAAAAAAAGGGGAAAAAACCCTTTGGGCCGTTATCGGGCCTTAGAACGGGTAACTGGTAAACACGGGCCACACCTGCCCCATAAAAACATCCTACAAATGGGCCCGAAAGATCGGGCAAATACTTTCTGAGTATTCCAAAAAAAGAAAAACCGTTAGGGGCGTTTTTAAGCCGTTACAAAAAGATAAACGGTAAAAGAAAAATTTGGCATATCTGTGACCCCTAATGAACATAAAAACAAATTTTCAAAAGATCGGCCAAATACTTCTGAAAATTCCAAAAAAAGAAAAAACCCTTATGGCCGTTTTGGCCGTTAGTACGGGGTAAAGGGAAAAAAAACAACAACATCGGGGATGAACCGTGATCCATTAGAAAAAACCAAAAAAATTCAGAAAAATCGCCCTTAGTTTTGTCTGGGGCGAGTAGAACACATTTTGACCACGGGCGGACGAACGGCAGACAGACAGACAACAGACACACACACACACACACCCACACCAACCCCACACACACACCACACACACACCCCACACAACACAACACACACACACACACACAGCTTTTTTTCGTTCCCTTGAAAAACACCTCAAACTTTTTGTACCCCATTTTTATGAAAGGGATGGCTAAAAACTGGAGTACAAAAAGGTGAGGTTCAAGGATGTTTTCTGAATTTTAAAAAAAAAACTTTTTATAAATATATAGCTTCGGATGGCACGGGAAAGCCGCCCCGGGGGGGGGGGGGGTACTGCCTACATTCAAGGTGCAGGGGCGGGTTACCCACTGGGTCCCTGCCCGACCAACAACCAGGCCCAGTTTTTTTCCAATTACTTTTTGGGGGAAAAAGTGAAAAAGAAGCTACCAGACGCTGCGGGGTTTTTCCAGGTGTGAAACCAGAGATTATTCAGCGCCTGCAAGCCATGCTGCACTCTCACACCACTTATGGATGGCCGTCCATCAACAAGGTCCAGGGACAATCGCTGACGGTGATTGGCCTTCACCTGGACATTCCCTGCTTCGCGCATGGACAGCTGTACGTGGGCTGCTCACGCCGTTTGCAACCCAGATCGCCTGTTCATCCTGGCTCCACAGGGAAAAACAAAAAACACTGTTTATCCCCAGGTCTTCCAGTAAGCACCGAGCTCAACCTGACAATATTCTGATGTTTCAATTTCGATGGCATAAGGGGTTTTTATGTGAAAAGTAGAATTAATATGTAAGAAGTTTGAGTAATAAAAGGAACAGATATAGACTGCTTTTGCTGTTTAAGAAAGAAACAAAAGCATGTTCTGTATGGTATTGCTTTTAACTAAGGTAAAATACAGAACGCTTGAAGTTTTGATAGCGTCCATCCATCCACACGTAACACTGCTCGTTGTCCGCCTTTTTCAAATGACGGCTTTAAACATGATGAATGGCGACGACCGCCATTTCTATCTTCCAGTCCATTCCGTTTCAGTCTCATCCAATCAGGAAGCAGCCTCGTCATGGTAGCATCAACTGGCATTCCAAGCGCCCGAAGTATTTGAAAGTTTTCTCCCTTGAAGAGGCTCACAGCGGAAGTGCGCACAGGGTCAAAGATGGATTGTGGGAGATGAAGTAGTCAATCTGAAATTGAGCGGGACTGTGACGTGCGGTGTTGGGCAGGAAGGGTGGAATCCAGAGAAGTGGTAGGGATGTGAACCTCATGTCATTGTAGAGACAGGGTCTTTCTGCCTCATCTGAATTGGTAGGGACGTGAACCCCATGTCATTGTAGAGACAGGGTCTTTTTCTGCCTCATCTGAATTGGTAGGGATGTGAACACCATGTCATTTTAGAGACAGGGTCGTTTCTGCCTCATCTGAATTGGTAGAGTGTGAAACACCATGTCATTGTGGAGACAAGGTCTTTTCGGCCTCATCTGAATTGGTAGGGATGTGAACACCATGTCATTGTAGAGACACTGCCTTTTCTGCCTCATCTGAATTGGTAGAGATGTGAACACCTTATCATTGTAGTCACAGGGTCTTTACTGCATCATCTGAATTGGTAGAGATGTGAACACCATGTCATTGTAGACACAAGGTCTTTCTGCCTCATCTGAATTGGTACGGATGCGATCATCATGTCATTATACAGACAAGGTCTTTTTCTGCCTCATCTGAATTGGTACGGATGTGAACACCATGTCATTGTAACAGACAAGGTCTTTTCTGCCTCATCTGAATTGATAGGGATGTGATCACCATGGCATTGTACAGACAAGGTCTTTTCTGCCTCATCTGAATTGGTAGGGATGTGATCACCATGTCATTGTGGAGACACTGCCTTTTCTGCCTCATCTGAATTGGTAGAGATGTGAACACCTTATCATTGTAGTCACAGGGTCTTTTCTGCATCTCTTAATTGGTAGAGATGTGAACACCATGTCATTGTAGACACAAGGTCTTTTCTGCCCATCTGAATTGGTACGGATGCGATCATCATGTCAGTAAACAGACAAGGTCTTTTCTGCCTCATCTGAAATTGGTACGGATGTGAACACCATGTCATTGTAGACAGAAGGTCTTTTCTGCCTCATCTGAATTGGTAGGGATGTGATCACCATGTCATTATACAGACAAGGTCGTCTTCTCTGCCTCATCTGAATTGGTACGGATGTGAACACCATGTCATTGTACAGACAAGGTCTTTTCTGCCTCATCTGAATGGTAGAGATGTGAACACCATGTCACGTAGACACAAGGTCTTTTCTGCCTCATCTGAATTGGTAGGGATGTGAACACCATGTCATTGTAGACAGAAGGTCTTTTCTGCCTCATCTGAATTGGTAGGGATGTGATCACCAGTCATTATACAGACAAGGTCGTTTCTGCCTCATCTGATTGGTACGGATGTGAACACCATGTCATTGTAGAAACAAGGTCGTTTCCTGCCTCATCTGAATTGGTATGGATGTGATCACCATGTCATTGTACAGACAGTTCTTTTCTGTCTCATCTGAATTGGAAGAGATGTGATCACCATGTCATTGTAGACACAAGGTCTTTTCTGCCTCATCTGAATTGTTACGGATGTGAACACCATGTCATTGTAGAGACAAGGTCCTTTCTGCCTCATCGAATTGGTAGGGATGTGAACACCATGTCATTGTAGCCACAAGGTCTTTTCTGCCTCATCTGAATTGGTAGGGATGTGAACACCTCGTCATTGTAGAGACAGGGTCTTTTCTGCCTCATCGGAATTAGTACGGATGTGAACACCTCGTCATTGTAGAGACAGGTCTTTTCTGCCTCATCTGAATGGTAGAGATGTGAACACCATGTCATGTAGAGACAGGGTCTTTTCTGCCTCATCTTCTTGCCCCCTCAGTACCATGACTTATCACCACTCCCCATGCACAGCCACAGCCAGCCTGTTCGCCTTACCCCCCACAGACAGCAGTCCACAGAGAGTTGTAATATCCCATCTTTATCAGCTATCTTGCCAATCGAGACACTACATAATATGCATGGCATTTTGCGTTTAACAATTCAAACTTGTTAAAAGTCGACGATATCCCTGTCTGCTTTTAACTCAGCGAGAAATTCGAACCTGATGTTTGTCATTTATCTCACTAAGCGTGCTGTGAGTATGGAAGTGCTTATGCAGAGTAGGGGTTTGATTCTCATCATGAAGGAGGCGGAAGGGGGACTCGAATGGTGCAGTGAGGGGGGGGGGGGTCAGGAGGAAGTTAGGCAATGGCTGTATCTTTCAGGACAGCCAGTTCCTGTATGAACCAGGCATATGGAAAACGGTAGCTGATAACGTAAACTCAGACGCTACTATTCAATTGTATTTGTAAACCCGCCATTTTGTGGATCTCTCTCTCTCTCCTCTCTCTCTCTCTCTCTCTCTCTCTCATCTCCTCTCTCTCCTCTCCTCCTCTCTCTCTCTCTCCCTCTCTCTCTCTCTCTCTCTCTCGTTTTGATGTGTGTGTGGTGT
>JAFLJL010018698.1:71662-86662 GCA_018398815.1 Conus ventricosus | reverse complement strand
GTCTGTTCCAGAGTTCCAGTCAGCAGCTGATCCTGCCTTTTGCAGCCCATTTCCATAGAGTGAGGAAGGTGCCCCAGTGTGTGAGCGCAGTACATCAGGGCTCTCTGCTGTGGGGATTTAATGGAGTCAAAACTGCAAAGACAACAGCAAGAGTGGAAATTCAAGGAATCTAAACGAGTTGTTGAAAGTAGCCATCTAAGAGGACACATATCCCTGGTAGGTGTATTTAGATGGAGTTCTCTCTCTCTCTCTCTCTCTCTCTCTCTCTCTCTCTCTCCCCTCTCTCTCTCTCTCTCTCTCTCCCTCTCTCCCCCCTCTCTCTCTCCTCTCTCTCTGCATGCAGCTGTGTGCGCCGATATGTGTGTGGTGTGTGTGTGTGTGTGTGTGTGTGTGTGTGTGTGTTTGTGTGTGTGTGTGTGTGTGTGTGTGTGTGTGTGGTGTGTGTTAGAGAGAGAGAGAGAAGAGAGAGAGAGAAGAGAGAGAGAGAGAGAGAGAGAGGAGAGAGAGAGAGAGAGAGAGAGGAGAGAGAGAGAGAGATGAATGGCCCTCGACACTTGCGTCTTAAGATGTTATCTTTATATTTTCTACTTTTCACAAGAAAATATAGCTTATTTTGTCGTTTCATATTGTTCTTTTGTTTCTTAGATGGGACCTTTGGTAGGTTTTTGAAAATTCACAAACATGCTATGGTGTTCTTTTGTTTCTGAGATGGGACCTTTGGCAGGTTTTTGAAAATTCACAAACATGCTAAGTGTTCGTTTTTGGTTTCTGAGGATGGGACCACTTTGGTTGGTTTTTTGATATTTCACAAAAAAAGGCTTATGGTTGTTCTTTTGTTTCTTAGATGGGACCTTTGGCCAGGTTTTTTTTTAAATTCACAAACATGCTAGGGTGTTGCACACAATCCTTTTTCTGGGATACGCATTCTGCATAAAAAAGAAAGGCAAGCAGACCGGAGTCAAGTTAGATTAGGACTTTCACGATGTCTCGGAAGGAGGAAACAATCAGGTTTCGAAAACACTGTTATATGTCAGGGATAGGGGTTTGTCATATTAGCTGTGATTTCTCCTTTCCTTTGGAGATTGTCTCCCCCCGTGGTTACTTAAGCTTGCTGAAGCTCTCTTGAGAAGCATTTTTTAAATGAAAATTCCCCCACTCACCCAACTCAAGCACCATGCTGTTTGTTAGGGCAAAATCATTTCCACTCGCGATAGAATGCTTATCTCCCCTATGTTTCCAACATAAGCAAAAGAGCTAAGCTTTGTTTATAATTGAAGTTTGTCTTGAGTCCATTGCAACACCAGTGCTCGGGAAACATTGCTGGAATGGTGTTCCAGTTATTAACCATTGGAGTTTATAATCATCGGGAACTCCCTGATGAGTCTGATCCAGCGGACGAAAGGCCTAGGAGTAGGCAACTACAAATAGTTGTGCTTCCAAGGGGTTACGATCGTCTCCTCAAAGCTGCAACATGAAGCGTTTCTCATATTTATAATATATTCCCCTAATTTTCTTCATTTTTTTTTCTTTTATTCTAAATATGTGTGTGTCGTGTGTGTTGTGTGTCGTGTGGTGTTTGTGTGTGTGTGTGTGTTGTGTGCCCTGTGTGTTGTTGTGGTGTGTGTGGCCTGTGTGTTGTGTGTCATGTGTGCTGTGTGTGTGTTTGTGTGTGTGGGTGTGTGTGTGTGTACTGTTCGTGTCGTGTGTTGTTTTAAAACAAGTTGGACATTCTTTTCCCACAGGGAAAGGAGTTTTTATTTTCGAGCCTATCGCCACCCTGACTGTCTGTCCGTGCCGTACTTCATGCGATGCATGTGAAAGTCGTGTTTGGGGTCATATGAGGGGAGACGGGAGAGATGAAAGGCAGAGACAGGAAGGCCGATAGAGATAGGTTATTGAGATAGTCCTGTGTTCATGAGAGGGCAGAGAGAGAGACAGGCAGTCAGTGAGACAGGTATTCCAGACAGGGACCAGGTAGAGAGACAGATGAGTTGTTTATGGACTCCAAGGTTGATGCATGCCGGGCTAATCCAACCACTGCCTTCTTATTCCCTGGCTGTCCACTCCTCCTGTCGTCTTGCAACTGGCTACATCCAAACCACTGTTCCTTCTGATTCCTGGCTGTCTACTGCTGTCGTGATCGCCTGGCCTACCTCCAACCCACTGCCTTCAGATTCCCGTGGCTCTGTCCACTCCTGTCGCTCTTCACCTGGGTCTACCTCCAACCACTGCCTTGATTCCCTGGCGGTCACTCCTCCTGTCGTCTGTCACCGACTTCGCCTTTATTAATTCACTGCAGCAGAGGAAGCCCCGTGGTAACTTTGTTCACTCACTGAAGCACCTCGTCGCTCTCTATGGATAACATTGGCTGCTTAGACAGGAGCAGTTCAGACTGACTATCTGGAATGACGAATGCCCTGGGAATTAGAAACATGTTCTTTTGGGGGGTTGGAGGGGTAGGCATGGGGGCCTCTTGCTCTCCCTTGCTTCTCTCCTGCCTTAGTGAGACGTGGTCTATCTGCACAACAAAGGACAGCCACAGAAGGACAATTTGTTGTGTTTCGTTCTTGATGGTCTTATCATTCCCTGTCGTTGTATGTGTGCGCGCCACGTGTGTGTGTGTGTGTGTGTGTGTGTCGTCTGTGTGTGTCGTGGCGTGCGTGCGTGCGTGCGTAGCGGGGGCCTTCGCTGCCCGTGGTGCTGCTGCGTGCGTGGCGTGCAGTGTGTTCCGTGCGTGTGTGTGTAGTGAGGTGCGGAGAGAGAGACGAGAGAAAGAGGAGACGGGAGAGGACGAGTGGAGAGGACAGACAGCACAGACAGACAGACTAGACAGACAGACTAATGGACAGGAGGACTGGACTGGCAAGAGCAATCTTGGCATATCAGACAGGAAGACAGACAGGCAGACAATACAAGACAAACTTCAGACACAGAAGGACAAAGTAAGACAGAGAAGGGGAGGAAAGGAAATGTGGAAACAAATTTGAACAGGCAATCGAAACAGTTTAGCAGAAAAAAGGTAGACACCACAGTCAGAGGAACACAGACACACAACAGAGACACAGGAAACACACAGAGTCACTGACTGCACGACACAGACCACAAGACACCTCGACACACACTCACACACACACACCCACACACACACACAACCCACACACACACACACACACACACACCACCACACACACACCACACATCACACAACACACACGATATCATTCTGGATTCGGATATATGGAGAGCAGTTTTTTTCTGATATATATGTCCAGCACGGTAGGCTGACCTGGTGGACGGAAACGGAAGAAGAAGTATTCAAATGTTGGCGATAATTGACGCGGTAGAGGGACCCATCTTCTCTAGAATTTGTGACAGAAGGGGAGAGATGGAGACTTGGTTCGTCGTTTTACTCGTAAGGGTTTTTCAATTCTTTGGATCAAGCGGACACGCTTTTTTTTTAAAAAGAGATTTCCCACAATGACAGTTTTCAAGTATCAGGGAATTGAACCACTCAGAGAGGACGGTAGATAAGGTCTGTGATAATCAACATGTTATAATGTGTTCCGTGTTTCAAGTACAGTTTGGGCACAGCCAGGAAGGAGACAAGAGTGTGAGTCCTCTGTGTGTCTGTGACACGTATCGTGATGAAGGGACACTTGACCAGGACGTCACTGCCAGTACAGCGGGCAAGGCCCCCACGCAGCAGCCCTTTGTCGTGATGAAGAACTCTGGGCCTCTGAAGAAGAAAAAACAACCGCATGCTATTCAATCTGATGTCAACTCAGCCTGTTTTATTTGTTACGGGCTTGTTTGAAATCTGGGATGATAAGCAGCAGAGGGGACAGTCGTCAATGTGAATTGAGGGAGGAGGTGGTGAGGCGGCAGAAGAAAGGGAAGGAGATGCCTCATTACTGAGGTCTATTCCATGTGTGAGGGGATAGCGCAATGATCTGTCGATGACTCTGACTGGATTTTATGAGTGATTGACGGTCAGACTGTTGGAATCGGTCCGGTTTATGCGCCCTGACTCATAATTGGTTCACAGTGTGACTTAATATGTTGGATCTTTCATGTATTTATGGCGCGATCTACTTTTATTTTGCTAAGGTAATGTTATATGTTTTGTTAAGATCCACCTGTAAAGAGACTATGTGCTAAATACTTGGCCATCAGGCAATTGTCATTTTACTTGATTTTTTGGTTGCTGTTTTTTTTTTTTTTCTCCATGTTTTTACCCAAAATAATGGCGAAGAAGTGCAGGTGCGCAAGAATCGAGGGCAGTGCGCAAAGAGTTGAGTCGGTTTCCACATTGGTCACGTGGGAATATCTCACGATTATCCAAGAATGAAAATGGTCTGGTCACGAACCGACCCCCTGGAGGTCTGCCTGACAGGATAGGTTGGTGGGTAGTGATGGAGTAGAGTGACTGACCTCAAACGCCCCCGCAGAGACCCACAATAAGTTTTCCGATACATCACCCCATTTAGTCCCAACCCAGCAATATAAGCATTCCAACTCACACTACATCGCACAAAAACAATCAAGCATCTCCAACGCTACTCTACAATGCACAATCACATCAAGCACTCCCATCTCCCACAACATATGCACGATTTTAAATTTAACACTATTTCACCATTACGACGTACACCACAATCACAATTATGACTGCATATTCCAGGCCACATTGACATATACCACAAATTTGTATAAAGATAACATTTCCCAGCATCCCTTCCCTTATAACACCCTGGAGTGCGTACACAACCCCTGCCTCTGTCAAGTCTACAGGGAAGCACCCTGTGCACTAGGTGCTCCGAAAACAGGGTTCGGTTATCGCTGGGAGGGAGTCGCTCAAATAAAAGCCGACACCCTTCGACTCACAAACAGGAGTGCCAGTGAAGAGCGCGTTCCCTCCCGGAGGGGGGGGGGGGAGGGGGCCGGGGGGGGAAACCCGGGAGGGGAGGAAGAGGGAGGAGGAAACGCGAAAGGGCAAAAGCGGAGGACGGGGGGGGGGAGGAAAGGGAAAAGGGGCGAAAAAAGGGGCGGGGGGGGGGGCGCGCAGGGGCGGGAGCAGGGGGGGGGAAAGCGAGGGGGATTGGAAGGAAGCTTGCGGGGTGAGGGGTAGGGATGAAAAGGAGGGAGGGGAGCGGAAAAGGGGGGAAGGAGTAGAGGGGCGCGGGAGGACAAGGCGGGGAAAATGGGGGGAGGGGGCGGGGAGGGGTGGGGAGGGGGAAACGGGGAATGGTAGGGGGGGAGGAAGGGCGGGAAAAGGGAAACCGTGGCGCTATACTGGTGGTCCTGGACGGGGGGTCAGGGCCCCCCCGGCCACTCCCAGTCTCAGACCGGCGGCGGCGGGACTCCTCTATACCAGTCCGCGCCGGTCCCGACCCGAGCGTGGCCTCGACCTGGCCCCGTCGGCCTCATCCAGTCCGTCCCCGGTCTCAGCCAGAGCGTGGCCTCAACCAGCACGGTGGACCATCCAGTCCTTGGGTATCAGCCAGAGCGTGGCCCCACCCTCAATCCAGCACGTGGGTGGGCACCATCCAGTCCAGACTCGGGTGTTGAAAAGCCCCCGGGACGGGGGGGGGGGGATGGGGGGGGGGGGGGACGTCGTCCGTGGCGGTGGGGGGGGCACGTAGCTGGGAGGAGACGAGTATTAAATGGAGGGAAAAAAGAAGAAGGATGGAGGAAGGAAGAAGGGAACTGGAACCCCCGCTCCCCGCTGTCAGTACGTTGACCATGCTGTCAAATCTTAATTTAACCCAGCCACTCGCCATGATGGGCGAGGGGAAAAAAAAAAGAAAATGTCTGAGGGGGAAAAAGAAGGGGAACGAAAGAAGTTCTACTAAATCGCACTACTGTAAAACCCATCGAATCAGGGATGTTCACTAGGGGTCTTCTCACACGATGCAGGTGTAATAAACAAGACTGCATTCAATCAACAGGTTATAAAACAATATGAATCATCTTCATCCTTCTCTCAATCATGCTTAACATTTTCCTTCCTTAGGAAATAAATAAATCAAACACAGCGACGCCATCGCTTAATTAATGCCACACATTTGAAGCATAATAATTCGATGGGCATAATTGTCACATTTTATAACACTCATTTCAAAATAACACAAATCTCCATACCACGCATCCGAAACGGACAATCATGATCATGTGCGACGCACGCCTCGCGAAATAAACTCGTCTTCTTCTGCACACACAAAACAGACGGTGGCCGAAGGAAGGGTTAAGAGTCGGCGAACCGTGACAGGGGCGGAAACGGAGCGAGGACTAAGCAAGTTCCAACCTGACATCACCAGGTTCTCTCCATCCCCACCGTCTAAGCACAACAGATGCATAAACAGGAGAGAGAAAGAATTTTGGAAACTAATTTAGACATGGCCCAGTGTTAA
Organism: Conus ventricosus; assembly: GCA_018398815.1. NCBI lineage: Eukaryota > Metazoa > Mollusca > Gastropoda > Neogastropoda > Conidae > Conus > Conus ventricosus. Next base: position 80,252 of record JAFLJL010018698.1, on the reverse strand, counting down.
AAGATTGAATTAACCAGAGAGAAGGCTCTTCACACAATATTTTCTCTTTCAATTCGAAAACAAAAAGAAAATTGCGCATAAGAGAAGGACTAAGCCAGCTAACAACAACAATCCAAAACAAAAATCCACCGAAAAACTGATGCTTACAGCGACCCGTGGGTCGGACCAGTACGAGGCGGCGGACGGGACGGTCAATAACGACCTCTCTCTACCCTCTGTCCAGTCAGAGAGGACGACAAGACGGCGAAGAGAAGATGCGAGGAAACAGATGACAAAAGAACGGGAGGTCGCTCTCCTACTGGCCTGACTGCAGAGGAATTGAAAGTATGACTGTAATTCGATGTAACGGGGTTGAAGAACCAAGACTGCGAGCAGGCGCTCCCAGACGACAATCTTCGATCGAGTCGGAGACGCCTAACCTCCCCTCAGCCCAATTGGCGGCCACATGACCAACCCTACGTCACCAGAGTAGAGCCCTGTGAGCATACTTCAAACTCAATGAAACGAAGCAACGTGCGACAGTGTAAATAAGACAGGAGAGAGGCGATAGACAGCATCGTTCCGCAGAGAAAGGTACCTGCCTACCACGTGAATCTACGGACGATAAGCCTGGGCAGTGGAATAAGTAGATGAGTGTGGAGGAGGAGAGAGAAAGCAAACCGCACAAGGTGAGCTGAAAACTACACCAAGGTTTGCAACCGCAACCCACAAGCCACATTAAGGGGACGGAAATTACACGACAACAACAACGACATAAACCAAAGGAATAATTCCCGCCACCCTAGATGGGTCAACGTCGTAACGGCCTCGTGACAACTCGTGACACAAACCACCCTTCTAAAAGCATCTGTTTCTATGAGATACAGTGCTCCTTTGAAACCTCTGACGCATGCTGCAAATTACATCAATGCGGACCCATACCCGACCGAACCAACTTCTCTGTGCTCGACATGAAGTACGTGGATATCCAATACAAACATTTCACGATGGAATCCACACGAGAAAGAAATACATAATAACTACATATACTCAAAAACCACTAAGGCCGAACTTTCCAACATGAAAGTAACAATCGACAACCACTGATGATTTCACTACAGTTATCCATCACTGAAGTGAAAACTGTCACTCATCTGATACAAAGACAAAAAGGGGATATACCTGGTTGAGGGGAGGTGTCCCTACGACTAGATTTTCCAATGTGCTAACTACGGAGCTCGGCTTATGATAGTCAGCCATCTGCGTATTATGACAGGGAACATTGATATGACGGAGACGGAAAGTGGAAACGCATGACCTCGGCAAGCTCACTTGCCTAAACTCATGACCCGTCGCCGTCCTGACTCGCACGGATCCGCGTTCCAAGCACTGGAGAGGATGATGATCGTATCTCCAGTACAACCTTACGGCCGTACTTCTTCTTGGGCACGCCAGTGCCCCTCCTTTTCCCGAGTGTCCAAATCTGCCCGGAAGGCCTCAGCAATAGATTAGTCAGGGGTAGCGACAAGGTCCTAAGCGGGGCAGCCAAGCACAGCAGGCCGCCTCCTGGGAGTACCGCAAACTCGCAGATTCTACACTACCGACAGTTTGTAGCGGTTTGACCCGCGTTCGGCTTGGAGAGGGGGTGGGGGATAAATTAATGGGTCCACTACCAGGTCGCCCCCAAACGTGCTGCTGTGAATGCCTCCCCAACCCGTGGCACTGAAACTAGGGGAACACGCTTTTCAAGCGGACCCTTAGGCCGTTGTCCCGGTCGGCAGACATCGCAACTGCGGCAGTAATCTTGCCTAACCTGCGAGTTTCCATCCCTGGCCAGATAGAAGGTCCTGTCTTACTCGCTCGACGATCGAGGGAGGTCCGCCTTGGACGGAGCCCATAGACCTGCCATTGGGAGGAATCTGAGGCCTGCCGGAGGACAGCAGACTCCTAGGCTTTGGGGAAACACAAGCGGCTTGGCCACCACGATCTGCCTGGGTGGAATACCCTAAAGAGGATCCCCTTGTGGAGCTTGAAGCTCACATTGGCATCCGTGTCGGGCCGACTGCAGCGGGACGTTCCACAAGGCTGTCGTAGGCGTTCGGACATCCATGTCCCATGGCCTCTGAAGACGGATAATGGCTAGCAGGTTCGGCCCTTGCCAGAACCGCGTCAGGAGGATCGGCGCTGGTGAGCAGAATCGGGACGCAATTCCGGTTCCTGCTTCTTTAGCTTTCGGCGCGTTGTCGTGGTGACTCCCACACACGCCCTACGGCCTGTACGGGCAGATCCGTAGACAGACACGGAAGGACTGCCGTCCGTCTGCGAAGGGGATAGTTTCCCTATGTTTAGGGGAATACAAGACGGTTCGCTCCACCGCGATGGGCCTTACTTCGCCACAGACGTTGGGGGTGGCAACAGATAGGAATAAGATACAGACGGACGGGTGGAAGGTATTTTTTAACACCAGCCTCCAATAACCGCCCACACCGCTCACATCTTAACTAGCGCCCCCGCCGGGCAATTCAGGGAAATGGAAGAACAAATTTCTTATCCACAAAGATCGTTGATGCTCCCGCCCGCCGAATCCCTGATGGTGTCGACCAAGGAGGAACCAAAAACAGAGAGAAACAATGGGCACTCTGTACCCTAGAAGAAGCATGGGATCGGAACCCACGTTAGCCTAGGCCCGCGAGGATGCTGGAGAGGACTTGCCCCATGACTACACGGCGCGCACTAATAGGGCAATCTTTCCTGATGTGGCTGGACGACACAAAGGAAAACTAAAACCGGGGTGCTGAATCCCCGATGAACTGCCTGCCCCTTGTTCACCCACCACAGCTTTGCCGTTTGTCGGGGCACCTTTATTGCCACTCTATATCTGGTGGAGGGATTCCTCCTCCGTATCTGGGCGATGGGGGGCCCATATGACCTGCCGAGCTTCTGCAAACACCGCAGCGGTGGGTGAATCGCAGCCGCGAAATCCTGAGGTGCATGTCTCGCCCTATCCGGCTCCTAATCTGGGCGGACACAGTTGTTGGTGAAGCTGTTTCAATGAGGTACTCAGAATCCTCCAGCTCAACTGGCATCAACTGACGCCAATACCCCTTAGCGTGTTTGCGCAGCCTATCACCAAAACTGCCAGGAGGGTTCTTCCCGTCGGTTATTCTCGTCATGGGACCTGAACTTCCTCCCTGTAGTCTATGGGGTTTAAGGATTGGAAATGCTTAGCAGAGGCCACTGCATGTCTGCATAAGACGCACCCTTCGTTTTCTAGTGTGAGCACACACTCCCTTGCAGCACCAGGATAACCTCCTGGAAAAAAAGGGTGCATGCCTTTTTGTTCCTTATGGAACAATTGATATGGAACCTAGAAACCTTGTCAATTTGTTCCTGGTAAACTCATCAAATGTCTCACTTGGTCTGAACCTCTGGATAAGCTTTTAACTTTGGGCCTCTAACTCTATCACTGGCCTGGTGATTAACCCCCTTGACTTACAGCTGGCGGGAGACCGCTGAAGATGTTGTTGCCTTCTCCTCCCTACGCAGTGCCTCCATCCTGTCTAGTTCTTACCTACGGAGCGGCAGCTTCCTGCCTGCAGCCTCTTCCCTACGAAGAATAGCTCTGACCTATGGCAGAATCTCATGTCTGTCTGTTCCTCTCTGCGCAGAGCCTCCATCCTGTCCTAGCTCTTCCCCTACGGAAGGAAGCCTTGCCTCCTCTCTGCGCTATTCCCTCTAGCAGGGCCTTCCTGCCTAGCAGACTCTTCACTACGCTGCCGCTCAGAACATTAAGGACAGAAGGTACCGGTTATATCCGTGAGCAGGGTTCACCACTCCCGACCACGGCGAGGGATTGACCCGTTGACCCGTCCCTTGGTTCTTGACTTTACCATGAGGAAATCTCCCGGGGCATGAGACTCCGTACCAGGGGAAGCCTGGAGAGTGGAGTTAGGTTTCGGTTCTGCGAACCCAACAGAAGCCCAAAGTTGCCTTCGCTATCGCTCAGACGCTTACGAGCGGGGAAGTGCCAGTTCGGTGTAGTCGGGGTTTCTCGAACAGGATGGTCCCCCCCCCCCAGCGAAAGAGAGGTAGTAAAAGTACTCACCCTGGACTACCTGCTAGCACTGGATTAAGTAGAAAGCTTTACCGTGTCGTAAGTTCTGGTATCTAATAGTAGGGAATACCAGTTAACATTTTGAAATAACCTTCTTCCTTCGACCGCGACGTTGGAGCATTTACACCAGCGCCGGAGGACGTTGCCATTTGACTAAACATTATCATACAGTTTTCAATATTCAGCGGGAAGGATAGACTCTTCCACTTGAAAAACTAATATTTTTGGGGTTCGCGTGTATATGGGTGTATGTGTGTCCGTGTGGAGCCCCCTGTGTGCGGACATGTTTCCGGCCTGCTCCCACTCGCCTATCACCTGCGCTCTACAACACGAGCAACAGTGCGGTGGGGCTCACCAAAAAAAAAAAAAAAAAAACAAAAAAAAAAAATTAAAACTATGTCCGGATGCCCCCACTTGGCAACACCGCGCTCCACCAGCACGAGCAACTGTGCCGGTTGGGACCTGGCCGGAAAAAAAAAAAACAAAAAAAAACAAATGGCAGACGGAAAATCCGGAGAGAGGAAGAGAAACAAAGGGACACTAACGTCCGTGAAAACCCCCTGTATCTCTATAACACCGGTTATAGAGGAAAAAAAAAATCAAGAACTGGCTTAAATACAAAACAGGATTGGAAAAAGACTTGAGAGGCAAACTGAATAGCTCTCAAGAGGGAACTTACGCGCCGCATCTTCTGCGTGAGGTACCCGGCCGGAAGGAGGGTCTGGACGCCGCGTCGACTCCCCTCGGTCTCGCTGACTCCCGAGTCATCACGGAAGTTTCCCTCAGGCCACAAAAAGGACTCCCTTCACTGCTAGTGTCACCAAGCCCATACCACCCACGACCAAACGACAAACAGACAAAATCAAAAGGTACTCCGCGAAACGAGGAGAGACAGCCAGAGCCCTTCACATCCGGACGCAGCCCCTCTCAATTGTCCACGACCGACCCCTGGAGGGTCTGCCCTGACATGGAATCGGTCTAGGTGGGGAGGTGAAGGGCGTGACGGAACATCACACCCGCCCCGCAAGAGACCACACATTAAAGATTACGATACACATAAACCCCAGTATTACACCAGCTAAAATAAGCATTCCAATACACAACAAACATGCACAAACCCCCCCCAAAACAATCAAGCACTCCAACGCACCACAACATGCACAATCACAATCAGCCTCCCACCCCCCGCAACATGCCACGGATTATAAATAAACATTTCACCATACGAAGTACACATTAACAATTACAGCATTCCAGCACCTATGAATTCATACCATCTATTAAGAAACATTTTCCAGCATCCTTACCTTTCTCTCCTCCCTGGAGTGAGTCACCCCCCTGCCTCTGTCAAGGTCCTACTGGGAGCACCCTGTCGACTAGGTGCTCCGATGGGTCTCGGTTTCGCAGGGAGGTCGCTCAAAAGCCGACACCCTCGACTCACAAACAGGCTGTGAAGAGTGCGTTCCCGGATGGGGGGGGGGGGGGGAAAAGGGGGGAAGGGGGGGGGGGGAAGGGGGGGGGGGGGAAAACGTGGCGCTGTTACTGGTGGTACTGGACGGGGGATCTGGGGACGGCCAGTCAAGACGGCGGGCACTCCTCTAACTGTCCGCCCGGGGAGGGTCTCCGACCAGAAGGGAGTGGGCTCGACCAGTGCGTGGCTCCATCAGTCCGTGGTCCTCATACAGTGCGTGGCCCTAAACCGCACGTGGCTCCATTACCAGTCCCGTCGGTCTCAGCAGAGCGTCGGGGCCCCCTCCAACCAGCACGTGTGGCATCCTTCAGTTCAGACTCGGGTGAAGCCCCGGGAGGGGGGGCGGCGGGTCGGGGGGGACGTAGCTGGGAGGAGAGTAGAAAAGGAGGGAAAAAGAAGTAGGTAGGAGGAAGGAAGTAGAAGGGTACCCGGAACCCGCTGTCAGTTCAGTCTGACCCATGCTGTCAAATCTTAATACAGCCACGCGCATGCCATGGGCGAGGGCAAGTATACTAATAGCACCTCAGTAAACCCATTGACTCAGGGATGTTCACTAGGGTCTTCTCACACGATGCAGGTAAATGACTGCATTAAATCAACTGGTATATAAAACACCTATGAATCATCTTCATCCTTCTCTCACTATGCTTAAACATTTTCTTCATTAGGATATTAATCTACTCAGGTACCATCGCCTTAAAACTGCCACCACATTTGCATATTAAGTCATTGGCATAATTGTCATCATTTTTTAAACACATTTCAAAATAACACAAATCTCCAACCACGCATGCCCGAAACGACAAATCATGCGATATGCGTTACGCCACGCTCGCGAACATAAAACTCGTTTCTTCTTTGGCACACACAAAACCAGACGGTGGGGCCGAAGGATAAGGAGTCCGGCGAACGTGCAGGGGCGGACGAGCGTGACTAAGACAAGTTCCAACCCTGAATTCACATGTTCTCTCCCATCCACCGACTACCGCATCACCAGATGCATATATAAACAGGGAGAAAAGAATTTGGAAATAATTTAGAATGGCAGGTTCAAAGGATTGAATTAACCAGAGAATAGGTCTCACACAAATATTTCTCTTTACAATTTCGGGAAAACAAAAGAAAAATTTGCGCAAAAGAGAAGACTAAGCACGGGCTAACAACAAACAACCCCCCCCCCCCCCCCCCCCCCCCCCCCAAAAACAAACAAACCACGCGAAAATCTGATGCTTCACCTAGCTACCCGTGGGTTGTGTTGAACCCAGAAGGAGGCGGGGTCTAAAGACCTCTCTCTACCCTCTGTCTGTCGAGAGGACAGCTAGGCGAAGACGAAGATGCGGAAAACAGAAGAAGTGATGTCCCCTCTCCTAAGGCCGACTGCAGGAATTGAAAAGTACTGACTGTACTTTTCGATGATCGGTGAAGAACAAGACTGGAGACCAACAGGCGCTCCCAGAGCATCTTCCGCTCGAGTGTGGAAGAGCTAACCTCCTCAGCAATGGCGGCCAACCATGCCACCCTACGTCACAGAGTGGTGATACTTCAATCTAAAAAGGAATTGAAGCACGTGCGACAGGGAAAAATGACAGGCGAGAGGCCCGATAGACAGCAAGTTCGAGAGAACAGGTTCCATGCCACCGTGAATCTACAGGACGAATAGCACGGGCAGTGGATTAAGAGAGAGAGAGAGAGTAAGCAAACCGAAGTTGAGCCTGAACTACAACAAGGTGACAACCGCACCACCAAGACACATTAAGGGACGGTACTCGACAACAACAAAGACAATAGAAACAACATGAATAATTCCGACACCCTAGTTGGGTTCAAAACGTCGTAGGCCTCGTGGACAAAATGTGACAATTGGCTGTAGTTGCTGTCAACTCAGATTGAAAATGAAGATCATATTACTTGTGTTAATCGCAGGCCAAACTGCCATAAAACTCATATTGATCTGATACATTCAGAAACTGTAAGGAGGAAAATGCATACCTGTTCTTATTCCATTTTGCTGCATTTTCAGTTTTATTTATCCTCTCGGGCCTAAAATACCCACTTCCTATGAAGAAAGGTGTTACATTTACACATAAATAAATAAAGTAAAACAACAAGCAGGTATGCTCCACCCTGATCTCTCACAACACCACCTAATCTTTCACACCCCTACCCCCTCTTCGACACAACACACACACACACACAACACACACACATCCACCAACACACACACACACACACACACACACACACACACACACACGCACACACACACTACACGCCACGCACGCACGCAAGCACGCATCGGCAGGCAAGGCAGGCAGGCAGGCAGGCAGGGCAGGCAGAGCAAGGGCAGGGCAGGCTGGCACGCACGCTGCACGCACTCACCCAGGCTAGGTAGCAGGGAGGGCACGTAGGACGCAGGCAGGCAGGCAGGCGGGCAGGCAGGGAAGGATGGCAGGCACGCACGCACGCCACGCACGACTCACACGCCGCACGCACGGACACACACACACACACACACCATCACTACTCACCACACACACACACACACACCCACACACACACACACACAACACACACACACACACACACACACGCGCGCGCGCGCGCGCGCGGTAAGCACAATCATGATTTTCTGTTGTGTGTGAGGTGTGTTGGTATGTGCGTGTTCAGCGTTTGTGATTCATGCGCCGCCGTGTGAGTGTATTTATTATATATATATATATTTATATTTTATAGTATATTGATATAATATTTAGAAATATATATTATTAATTTTATATATATATACCAGTTTAAAAGAGGATTTTAATATGAAGGGTTTAACTACAAGCTTGGTTTCAAGCTAAAAGCGCTCTCCTCAGACCAGGTATACATGGAGGAGAGCGCTTTTGCTTGAAACAAGCTTGTAGGTTTTAACCTCTTCATTTTATAAATCCTATTTTAAAAGGGTATGTCGCTGCCTACATGGTTGAGCACTTTTTACAGTCCTGAGTGGCTTTTTTTTTATCTCTGATTTTATGGAATTTTTT